>NEEE01005075.1:31122-45203 GCA_002278615.1 Pogonus chalceus | reverse complement strand
TATATATATATATATATATATATATATATATATATATAGGTTTGAAATCAAAAATTGACCTGTTAAGGTAAATTAAGCTTAGGCTTTTTTATATACAACGTAACAGTGATATGAAAATTATTTACAAATTAAATTGCTACAAGATATTTGAGTTCAAAACGAAGGTTTGCAAAAACAGACCAATACTTGTGCAACTCTATAAAGATATCGGAAAAATATACATTAATACCATTGGTAGACTTAACGGTGAGAACAAAATATACTTTGACAAGCCTGTATGTGTCAATTTTTAAAATTAAGACGTTAAAAACATTTAAAGTACTCTAACCATAGAAAAATCTATATCATTTTTGTAATTTAGTGAGGAAAGAAATTTAAGGAAAAACTTCCTAAAAGTTTGCTCTGGATAATTAAGATATTATATTGAAAATAAAAGTTACCCATAATTCGGAGTGGAGCTTGGTCATCCTGATATTATACAAATAATAATTGGAGCTACAAAAATTAACAAAAGCCAATTTTAATGCTCAAGATCCTTATGAAACTTAAAGATAAATTTATGTATAAAATTTTTTAAAAATTGGACCAAAACAGAAAAATATACTGAATGCTAATAAATATCTTCAACCATATTATAAATAATTTATTAAATAATTAATAATAAAACAATAAAACAAATAAGATATTTTTAATTTTACATAAAACTTTACATAATTATAATCTAATATTGTCGAAAACTAATTAACTTAATGACTAGTGTATAGTTTGCAATGTTTCTCTACAATTCTGCATTCGCATTTACAACAAAACAAGGCAGTTTGTATATCAATAACTGTGTCAGTGTGTAAATAATGCAGAAACAAAATATGCTTAAGTGTAATGTACATGCCAAGTATCAATTTTCACTAGTGTACTAACTCATAAGCGAGATGAGATGTGCGAGGAGTTAGATCCGCCGGAGCAAACTGAGAAACGAGACGTATTACATAAAGCTAATCTTAAATTCCGACGTTACAACATTACAATGTCAGCTGTCGTATTGTGCTTCACTACTAAATGTCAAAACTAAACATTATTAGGTTACATTCACTACATACCATTTCCAAATAATATAGACGAAAAAAAACTTTTTATATTGATTTTTAAATTGTTTCCGAGATAATTGGATAACCTTCGATGCTACTCGCTGCTAGATGTCTGTTAATACAGCTCTTTCAGCCACTAATTAAAACTTTTATATGCTAGAATTCAATAATTTAATTAACGATTTGTTACTACTTTTTAGATTAATTTGTTTTAATTCTCTGCTGGAAACTTTTGCTAGTTAAGCACAAATCTATATATTTCGTTCGTTGATCTATTAAATTACAAATTTTGGCAATTACTGATGTTGTATTGATTGGTTTTTTATGTTTTTAATTTTATCATTTCATGAAAAAGATAAAAGAATTATCATTTTAATTATTGAAAAATTGTCCATTTGGACGATTTTACAAGAAAATTTAAATCAAATTGTAACTTTCTAAAAAAAAAAAAAATTATTCCTTTTATATATAATATTTAATAAAAGATATTTAGTTTATTGCAAATATTTTGCGAAATATATTTGCTATTAAGCAAATTTTTTAAATATATACGTTCTAAGTTATTCTGCATTATTCTATAAATATTAAAATTTGGTCAATTTAGTAAAAATTTTAAAGTTACACATCAGAGATTTTTGCAATTTTTAATCAATATAATTATTTGCGAATTTGTCGTAAGATAGTCAGCTATTAAGTTGAATTATTAAATATTGGCTCTATGTATTAATAAAATTTAAAAATTTTGCAAATTTTGAAGAAAAACGTAAGTTAATACAAAAAAGAGTTTTGCAGTTTTAAGCATTATAGTATTTTGCAAATATTTAATAAAAATTATGTTTATTTTTTTTTGTTTAATAATTATAAACTTATTGTTTAAAATTTGGCCAATCTTATAAAAATAATAACATTATTTATCAAGAAATGCTGCAATTTTTATGCGATTTAGATTTTTGCAAATATTTTGCTCAAAATTATTGCTTTTAAGCTAAAACTTAACATATAACTATATTCTTTCTCAATTTATGAATCAGAATTTTTATATTTCTTAAAAAAGTCGATTCTGCAAATAAATACGAGATTATTGCAAATTTTACACTCTTTAGTCGTTTTTGCAAATATCTCATGAAATGTTATAATTATTATGCTTATATTTATTTCAATATTTTCTCTAGAATTTTGTGTGGAAAACAATATTTTTAAATGTATTAAAAATCAGTTTTTTGCAAAAATTTTGCATAATAAAGCAGTTTTTATACTGAAACAATAAATATTGATATAATATGCTTAGAAACTGATAAATTTTATAAAAAAGTAACTAATCTAAAATTATTACATTATAAAGTAAACCCTTCCAGTGGCTAATACCAAAGCAAACTATTCAATACAAAATACGTTTATATTTTAATAAGAATATTTCTTAATTGAATGAAGAGATCAAATCCATTTTTTCAAAAACTTAAAACCTACATTAAAATGTCATTAATTCTAATAAATAAAAACGAAGAATTTCCCGCTATCATCAAAAATAAGCTATTTACTTTCCATAGACTCGAAACTTACACATCGTTAAGATCGGCTCAACACTTTGGAAGCCATCAGTTGATGTAAAATCGATCAATTATGGTAGACATTTCTTGCACTAGGAAGTAACTGGGTGACGTCATAACTGACTTAGTGAAACATCGTGCAAGACGTTATTAACACTGTTACTCGATATGGGTGGGTTTAGGTTATGTACATTTGATGCATAAGGCAATGTGCGGCTGACACCGATTCGAATAACTACAAGAACAAGCTCAACTATGCTTAAATGATGTTGTTACTGGTGTTCATTACTTTTTTAACTTATTTTTACTGTATTTTTGTTATAGTAGAAGTATATGACAACAAAGTTTATTCCGGAAAGAATATTCTTAGTTTTTCAAATGAATTTTGTAATCAAGATATGATTTTTGTATTATTATTAAAGTTAACTCTTATTTTTTTTTCTTTGCGTGCGATTTGTAGCCTTTTATATCAATTTTAAAATGTATAAACTACAAATTTAAATATTTACTAAAATCTGTAATTATTGGTCTCAAAATGACATGCTATATACAAATGTTTTCTTAATATTTTTTTAATATTTTGGACAAAACCAAGTGTTTTTATTTATAAACCTTTAAATCATGTTCCAACGAGTGCCTACGCAAAAAACTTGAAATCTTATTAAATGTTTTTTTATAGATTTTGGTGCCATTCCAGCCTTAATTTTCTCATTTTATAACATTTTGTAACTGATTTTGGTATAAAACTGTGAACAGACACAAGTTAGCGTTTGTATTTATATGACGAACGGTCGGTAATACGCGTAACGGACTGATTGCTGCTTTATATAGTCCTGAAATAATTTGGATACGCCTCTAATGTAATACATTGTTTTCATTGGTTCTTTTATAGAATATGTATGTACTGTAGTGGGTTTTGGTATAAATATAAAAAAAATAATAAGGTGTGTTCAAATGCCTACAGAAATATCATAAGCAAACAGTCCAAAAGTATATTACAGATCTTCGAATAAATACAAATGCTGACTTGCGTCTGTTCATAGTTTAATGCTAAAATTAAGAAAAATCGTCTTTAAATAATAAAACTAAGACTAAAATGATATATTCTATAGCAAAATTTCTTAGAAAATATATATTTAAGGTATCTTGTCACATTTGAAGTAAAGAAAATAAATTTACAATAATCATGAGCTACGCTTTGTCATTCTGATATTATATATACATATATATGATGTTTTTTTGGAGTTATAAAATTAAAAAGTCTTTGCTCTTATGTCATTTCTTAATTTACGAAGTTATCTTAAAGTTTATTTATAAAAATAAAATAAAAATTATTGTTTGCGCTACATTGGTTTCATCTAAGGCTTTGATTCCAGTTTCCAATTAGTCCCAAAGCAAAATTAGGATTAAAAAAAAGTTTGGTAATTCAATATTTGTTGGAAATTTATCCAAATATTGCATGTATATTTCATATTTTATATTGTTACAAATTCCATAAAAAAAGTTACTATTGTGATAAAATTTTTAAATATAACGCAATAATCCATTTAAAAAACAGTAAAAATAATATCACAGTAAAA
The DNA here is from genome assembly GCA_002278615.1 of Pogonus chalceus. Taxonomy (NCBI): domain Eukaryota; kingdom Metazoa; phylum Arthropoda; class Insecta; order Coleoptera; family Carabidae; genus Pogonus; species Pogonus chalceus. Next base: position 40,991 of record NEEE01005075.1, on the reverse strand, counting down.
AATTTTATAATTATATCATGATAGAATGACATTTATGCATATAATCCATCGTATAAAATACATGCATTAAACAATATTGTTGTTGGTGTTGTTGTAGTTGTTGTTGTTTATTTGATTAATGTATGCAATTCACCGTAGCAAAGTACTGTCAATATTGCGTTGTGATCATGTTGTTTCTTTTTGTTCGCAACGAAACTTTGATGGATGTTGTAAAATTGATCTGAGAGTATTCTGAAACTGCAGCCAATTTATTTTCAAACTAATTATACTGTGATATCAAGTTACTATGTTACAAAGTGATTTTGTGTATCGATACGCTGGAATAATAATTTTTTTAATTAGTATTTCGGGATTTTGTTAGTTTGCTTATTTTGTTTCGTGATTATCTTTATAAATATTGCGGAAAAATATATGAGTTTTATGTTATAGCAACGGGAATATTTTTGTTTTTATTTATTTATAGGCTTTGTTATTAACTTTAAAAGCTTTTTGAAAGGTTTTTTCTTAATTTGTTAAAATGGTAAGGTTATACATCAGGGATTTTTTCAAGTTTTGAGCGATCTAGGTTTTATTGAATATCTCGGTAAAGAGAAGATATTAACTGATATTTTAAATATCCTTTTAATTTCTGTATCAAAATTAATATGCCTATGATAGGTTATTCTTACAATTTTTGAATTTTTTAGTTTTTGGCATATATCTCGATAAAATAACATGCTATTAAACTGAATCTTTCAATTTATGTTGGAAACTGGACCATTTGTACACAAAAATTAAATTTATATATGTAGAATTTAGCAGCTTTTGCGAATTTATGCACAAAGCAAAGAGTTAATTTGCTTAAACTTTGAATATCTTGTTTTATAATTATCTTTATTGTTATATGGATTATTTTTATGAAAATAGTAAGGTTAAACATCAGGAATTTTTTCAAGTTTTGGGGGTCCTAGTTTTTAGTAAAAATCTCAGTAAAAAGANTTTACAACTTTTATATTTTTTAGTTTTTGGCATATATCTCGAAAATAACATGCTATTAAGCTGAATTTTCAAATTTAAGTTGAAAACTGGACCATTTGTACACAAGAATTAAATTTATACATGTAGAATTTAGAAGCTTTTGTGAATTTATGCACAAAGCGAAGAGTTAATTTGCTTAAACTTTGAATATCTTGTTTTGTAATTATCTTTATTGTTTTTTTTTTATATAAAAGTAATTTGTGAAAAACGGGTTATTTTTGTAAAACTAGTAAGGTTATACATCAGAAATTTTTTCAAGTTTTGGAGGTTCTAGTTTTTAGTACAAATCTCAGTAAAAATAAGAAGCTTTTAAGCTGAAACATTGCATTTACATTTCTTTTTTATTTCAAAATATTCTCTTATAATTTCTGCTTTAAAAATAATATTTTTGGGTAGGCCATTTTTACAAAAATAGTAAATTTATACATCAAGGATTTTTGCAATTTTGTATGTTTTATTTTTTGACATATATCTTGATAAAATAATATGCCATTTCTATTTATGTTTAAAATTGGGCCATTTTTACAAAAATAATAAATTTATACATCTGGAATTTTAGCAGCTTTTGCGCATTTTAGTTTCTGGCGAATTTATTCACAAAACAAAAAGCTATTAAGATGAACTTTGAACATTTTTGTTTCCTTATAATCTCTTTTGGTGTTTATAGTAAAAATAATTTATGAAGAAGGGGCTATTTTTGCATAAATACTAAAGGAATACATTGGAAATTTTAGCAATTTTCGCGCATACTAGTTTTTAGGAAATATCTTGATAAAATAAGTGCTATTAAACTGAAACTTTAAATACTTATATAAATTATAATAAAATATCCAAAATTGGTTCTTTTTACAAATAAAGAAAGGTTATAGGTAAGGTATTTTAGTTTTTGGGAAATAACTGGATAACATATCAGATTTTTTTTCAATTTGTACGTATTACGCAAAATAATATATAAACTTTACAATTTTTAAGAAGAATCAATTAAATTTGAGTCAGTAAATTAGAAAAATTAAAAGGTTTATTTGTATATTTATTAAATTCACTAAACAAATGCATATACATATAATATTTTCTTAAAATAATATTATTTAAAGATGAAACAAAGCAAACCATTCTAATTAAATTTCAAACATAGAAACACAATAAAATACGATACAAAATGGAAACAAATAAACAACACACACACATACACAAATTTAAATCCTATGATAGACGACAAAAAACACGTAAATAGAATAAAGGTAAGAAGATAAAATGAAAATTCTCTTCCGTAAGTTGTACAAAAGACTCCATGATAAAACGGCACTTGTTTAGTCTCATTATGCACAAAAATAACGTACCGACGCTAGCTCCGTTCGTTGCATTACGACGACGACAACACCGCCGACTTAGATACGGTACAGCAGGAATCAGGACACACGAACGCGTTGCAGCACGTGAAGCAAACAGTGCTACAGAGACGCGGGGACGCAACGCAACGCAACGACGTCGTTTTTAACTTAGTAAATAATAACTCGCGTCTTTTGTTGAGGTTTCAACGAGCTAACAAGTATCTCTTCTGCGTCGCACATTCGGCCACATCAAACGACGCGCACTGGGGATGTGCTAAGTGAGAGAAATGCAACTTAAATGCGAAATAGAAGAGAAGAAATGCTCGCTTAACATAAAAAATATATTTGACTGCGTTTTACTTTATCCCCTAAACACTAAAACTTGAAGTTTAATTCATTTTATTAAAGATATAAAAGTAATTCTAGAAAATTAAACTAATTATTAGTAATATTTACGGGGTTACACTACTTTGCTGCTTGGAAAAATAGATATAAAAATAAACATTATTTTTTAATGCAGTATATAAAATAATTTTCATTTTACACATGTACATAGTAGTTTTATAAATAATATGAAATAAAAACGAATATTTTTTTTTAATGACGGAGATATGAACTAAAAAGTAAGACACTCTTATGAAAATCCTTGCTGATATTGTAATTATTTTCTCTGTTAGGCATTGAATGAAAAATAGGTCTAGTAACTGATGACGGGAACAGAGTGAGTTCTCGAAACGTCTTGCAAATAATAACAATTAAAGATAAATTTGTTTCTATAATTTTTATTAATTAACATTAACATTGACAATGGATAAAGTCCTATTAAAAGTATCAAATAACGAGTTACCATTGTCAACAAATCCCTATAAACTAAAATGAAAAATAAAAAATTATTTTTCTTATTAACAAAGGTAATATCTTAAACGTACCGTAGGGAAAATTTTGCAAGACTTTTTTGGTAGAAATTATATCTGTTTGAAGAAAAAATTCTAATTTTTATCAAAATTTTGAGCTTAAATATTTATAACTTATGAGCATGGAATCCAATCCAAAAAACTAACGTCATATTTTAGATAATATATTTTGTAAATTTTATCAAAATCGTTTGAGTAGATCTTGAGTTATCTTGTACACCAGTTTCGCGAAGAACGGAAGAGAAAAAACAGTACGGCGTCAGCGTCTTAAAACCAAATAATTGTTAGAACTTCAAAAATAGTTTGAATTTTAAAATTGTTCACCATTTAAAATATTTTTAAATATATAAAAAATGTATTTGTTGAAAAATAATCATTTTTTTTTTAAATCTCAAGATAGTGTAACTCTTTAATAAAAATAAGAAAGCAGGTATGACTGCTAGTAGAATTCAGATTTTGAAAGAGAATGTTCCTTATTTTTAAGAAAAGAATACGACTTAGACAGGCCATTAAAAATTATGAACTTAACTAGAGTTTTTACTACCACTGCAGATAAGATATTCTTCAAAACAAAATTTTAGAAATCGATATANTTAAAAATTATGAACTTAACTAGAGTTTTTACTACCACTGCAGATAAGATATCCTTCAAAACAAAATTTTAGAAAGCGATATTAAAAAACAAGCTCAGAATTTAAAACAGACAACAGATTTTTTTCAAATAACATAATTAAAACTTTAAAATCTTTATATTTCAAAATCTCATGAAATTATTTTAATTTTTTCATAGCTATGCTCATTTAATTGGATATTTGAAGAAAATTGTGTATGCACAGTTGAAGCAAATACAAGATATAAATAGTTAAATGATAAAATATGAATGGCTTGTAATAAAAAATAATAGAATTGTGACAGCAAAAAAGATAAAATGTGAATGAACTGCAATGCAGAAGAAAAATATTTTGAAAAATAGGTATATATCTAAACAGTAATTTTTCGCAGATTATCGAAGAAAAATATTACCAAACACTTTCGTTTTTTAAGACATCACATATATTTTACACTTTTTGTGTTTGCGTCTCGTTTTGGTGCCTGGTTCTGCGCCTTTATCGAAGTATGTTGTCAACAAAAAATGCCCAGACCATTTCTCTGAAGTGAGAAAAACTTAAGATACAAAGTTGGTAGTTTGTCAAATGGCAAAATGATTGAGCGAAAGAAGTTACAGGTCCCCGCTAAGCGCACCCCTTTCCTCCCACAGGCCACCACTCTGTAACCAACGACCATTTCTTCTTCATAAGTGGCCTTATTTAGATGTCAACTGCTGAAATTTCTTGCTACAAAACTTACAATAGCTTTTTTCCTTCTATAGAAATTACAAACATTAAATACGAAAAAACTTCTCAATTAAAAAGATTAAATTCTTTTCAACTTACTCGCTTTTTGGAACTATTTATAATTTTTCATAACAGTTCAATTTAATTCACTTAATAAAGCCGCTCTTTCAGCATTCCTTTAACCTCAAACAAGTACTGACTTTGTGCTCTTTAAGTTTATACATATATGTATGTAATTTAATATAAACAGAAATCTTTTTTAAAGAATTGAATAACATTAAACTGATTGGTAGACTAACGCAGCTTTTAAAAAGCCAAATTATAATAATTCCTTTTGAATTCCAATCAAGTGAAAACCTTAAGAGAATCGCAACTGTATCTAAACGAGTTAATAAAACCTACAGTATTCAATTCCCTCAATCGGTTGCAAAGTCAACTCGATCTTTCAACAAAATCCAGGGTTGAAAAAAAAAATCCTAAAGCCCTTTCTTCCAGGTATCAAATAAAAGCAACGTCCATAGCAATTACTTTCGCATCTAAATTAGATTCACCACTGAATTTTCATCGGGATTATCCGGGGAGAAGTCCAATATCCATGCGGTAAACACGTGGCAACGTCGCATAGTACCAAACGCAATGTATTACGTGCCACGGCAAAGAAAAAAAAAATCCATTCGCAACTTCATTTGCATGTAATTGGTCGGTGCACTGTTGCCGGACGGAAACAGAAAACCGCTCGGTATCAAACTAAGCGACCGTGCGACTCTCGTAAAGATCGTACCGGCCCGGATTTTTTACGACTGGATCACCGCTTTATGGACTTCTCGTCCGATCGTAAAAATACAGGATACGAGCATGTACGTAAACGTTAATGATAAATTGATACTGTGCAAAGATTTTGATGTCTTTACTGTTTCCTACGGGCTATCACTTCTCTTATAATATGAAATGTGCTTTATGCAATAGCTCAAACCATTTCTTTACTTAATTTATTTATTTATGCAAACTACTTTAGATATACTTTTATTTAAACCTAAAATATTTATTTCCTGGATTAACTTAAGAGATTTTTAATTAATTTAATAATTTGAACAACCCTGAAGACCATTCAAATATCTAAAGTTGTTTAAGTCAAACCAAAACTTGAAGAATCCATGTGTAGATCGTTAAGAAACAGAGATCCAGCTTGTACAAGCTGTTAAACTCTTGTAACTACTGAGGAAGTTACTTTGTGACCACACTGTTAGCATATGTTTGTCTGTGGCAACAAGCAACGATATTGCACTTGCATACGAAGATTTTATTTGGTTGAATAACAGTTTATTGGTAGTTTAGTTTTATTGACCAGCTTTAACAGGTTGACAATATCTTAGTACGAATTGTTGTTTATATTAAATATTTGTATCAGTGTTTATGAGAGATGCTGAGATTTATTTTGTTTGGAATATAAAGGACTTATTAGATTTAATATATTTATCGGAGAAGGAGCCAACGGCGGACGCTCCAGATGCGCGCTCCGGGCTTTGACTTTTTTGGATTACTCCGCAAAATTCTAAATTCACACCAAATTTGGTTTAATTTGGTTTTGTGTAATTATTTTAAAGTAGAAATAACTTAAAGTCATAAAATATATGAGAGTTTTTTTCCTTGTTTATATTGTAAGCAGAAAATGAAAACGTTAATTTTAAAACAAGTTGAAACAATTTTAAGATAAAAAATTAAGTAATAATGAAAATAAAAGGCATAAGTAAAAAAGAAACTTTTTTTAAATTTTCTAGTTATAATATTTATCTAAGAAATTCAATGTCCTAGGAAAGCATAAATAATTTGTATATATAAAAAGCAATTTTCAAAGAATTATTGATTGTGATGAGAAGTTTACAAAACAAATTGCTCTAAGTTCAAATTTCTCATTGTTCCTTTTATTTTTTCTGTTTTTATCTTTTTTAAGAATCCCAATATTTTCTTTTACGCCCAAAGCCTTAACCAACCATAATTCGTCTCTATTACTTATATTATGTTTTTGTTTCGAAAAGAAGGTAAAATATTAAAAAAAATCTTTAATTTTTTTCTTTTGTTGATAGAATATAAATGTTTAAACAGTGACCAAAAATGAGAGAGAACGATAATAAGCAACAATAGAGAAAACGACATGAAAAAAGAGTCAAATATTTGCAAGGTGATATTAAAAAAGTTTGAGATTCAACGCAGGAAAATTCAACAACCTTTAACACATATTTTTCGAGGTCATCCCCCATAACAAGGATTACGTAAAGATAAACATAGGATGGCATATTGGGCAAAAGAGGGGACGAAAACAAAAGCCGATGGAAACCGTACTGTAGACGGTTCCAGCTTTGTTGAGCGCATCATGTGAGTGGGTCTCACGGGACTCGTGGTGGACACGGTATATACCCACCTGGATAACTCCGTGAATGTTAAGTGTTAGTTGTCGGTTTAATATGCAAGATGTTACCTATTGTTGAATATTTCCCAGTTGTAGGTAAACACAGTTTTTGGTCTGATAGCTGTTGTGATTTGAATTATTAAATTTTCTCGTTTAAATACCTTTTGTACTTTTGGATATGTTTATATTTAAATAGGATTTATACAAGTGTTTAATCTCTTCTTCGTTATTTTTACTATTTAAAAAAAATATTTTATTAATTAAATTTGTATTTCTCCAATTTTAAACTGTGCTAATACCCAAACAAACTTTTTTAAATTATGAAAATTTGTTTGACAAGTTAAACAAACATAAATTAAGAATTATAAAATCTTTGCTAGTTTTGCTAGTCTTTTGGCATTAATCTACTTCAATTTTCGCAAACGATTGTTACAGTATCTAATTTTTTTAATATTTTTATAAAGCTCAGATCATTTAAGTTTACCCTTCCTTTTATTAGAAAAACTGTTTTGAACAAGCAATTACATTTTTTAATTGAAATAATTGGTATTTCTTATTATAAGATTGTGGTCTGAAAATATATGCCATTTTTTTGAAAAATAGAGCCAAATAAAATAAATAATATGAATTTGAAGTAATGTTTCCATAAATTTTGTTATAAAGTCCATATATTTTTCAAAATTAACTATTTTTTACTTGTAACTATTTATAAGAACAAGTGATAAATATTTATTTGATTGTTATAATTCATTAATTTGTTCTTACGTTTCAATTGCTTTCCGCTTTGGTATAGATATATAAATAAATATTTTTGAAGTAATAAATAAGTAAGTGAAAATATATCAAAAACTCCGTTTCAAAACAATTGAATTTGTATCGTACATGTCAGTACACATTTCTTCTAGCTCCAAGTATAGTACCGCATCGGAAATAAGCAACCCACCAGTGTAGAAAACAAAAGAGCACTTAGCGACTACGAATGGTGTAAGAAGAACCGTACGTGCAGCCTGAATAACAGTAAATTTAAATAACTCGAAGAGAAAATGGCGTCGTTGAATTGGTAGGTAAGCAGCAAATGCTGTAAACGTAAACCTGGACTCTGTTTTTCCGGTTAGAGACACTGCAACTCTAAACATTTTCTAGCCTTACTTAGAATTCAGCTTGAAGTACGGCACTAAAACAGTGGTGGCGTTGGAATCGACGGTTCTTTTGTTTTATTCATTTATTTTTCATATAATAATTGTTATGTTCTGAAGGATATTATTTTTCTAACCTTCCTTAGATCATCAAAACTCAGGAGTAATAATTTCAAATGTAAATTTTGGTGGTTAATATTTGGACAAATCTATTACTCCAAATATATTCAAAGCGAGATAAATGTACCAAAGATAAATAAATTAAACGGAGGTTAAAGTGATAACCAAAATATCAATTAAACAATATTTCATAATATCTCAGCCACAATCTTTAATAATATCTCTCGCACATGACCGACCGGAACTAGAACAGACTATTTTCACAAAACAAATATTAATCACCCCGTCTCTGTTCCGAACTGTTCCAAAACGTCCTGAAACTTACACGGACTATTGTTTGCAGTGCGGTTACACTATATCGTAATTTTCAATTTCGAAGTAAGCATGCGCAGGACTAAACACAATGCAGGACTCTAAATGTAACGAGGGTTTTATGATCGGACCACCTCAACAATTTGGACTTGTTCGTAGCAGGAAATTGAAATACGGTTTATGAATGTGCAGGAATATTGATACTTAGAATGTGTTTAGTGTCTTCCTGGGGGTTTTTATGGAAATTGTTTGGGATGTTATTTCTATAAGGTTTTGTATAAATCGTTTATGAGGCTGTAACGGTCATAATATGTTTTGATTCTGAATATATTAATATAAAATATGATTGGTTTTTTTTCTGCTTTTGTATAAAATTTTGAATATAAATTTATGAATACATGAAACTTTATTCATATTGAAATTTTCAAAAAACAAATGCTTGCTTTTGTTAGACTTTACTTATTCATATTTATTTATCTTAAGAAAACTAAAGCCCAGAGTTTTTAGTAAAATTGACTTATGGTTCCAACAAGAAAAGTGCAAGAGGTATCCCTTGCACATTTAAATATAATATTCTACCCTCGAATCTAAGAGACACGTATTTTTTTTATCGACTGGAAAACATATTTAAAGAGTCAAATCATCCGTCAAAGTTGATGGTAAAATAAATTCCATGGAAAAAAAATCCATTGAAAATTATACATTTATTGAATAAAATCTACTTTTTTGATTGAGGGGTAGTTTAACTTTTAGGGTTTATTATGTTAAAAAATACCAAAACACTAATCTCCTATTTTTTTTAGTTTGAATTACTGTTGAAGTCAATTAAATACGAATGAGAGTAAAATTCTCAACCCATACAACTTCTGTTTAAGGGGAGACTCCACCCTGAAGGTTTCAAAATTTTCTTTTTTACATAAAATGTTTAAAATTGTTTTTTATATCGTGAAGCATAGGATTTTTTTGATATTTAATATTTTCTATTTTTTATGAACAAATTTATAGCATTTTTATCTCACGATGCCCTATTATTCACAATAGGCAATCTAGTATAGTTTAAGGATATCTAAACGATTTTTTTCTTCCTTGTTTAAGGAATGATTGCGACTGGCACCCATGGAGATGCCTTTTTGCAGGTGTCTGACGCCGAAGATACCACGGCTCCAAATATTAAATTTTCTAATACAGTCGACTCTGTCTAAAGGTGCTCTGTCGAGGCAGGACCATTTATTAAAAGTGCTCTCCTCAGCATATATTTTAAAAAAATTCTCCTTGAGCATTCGGGTGCGCGCGGAAAC
>NEEE01005059.1:0-12535 GCA_002278615.1 Pogonus chalceus | reverse complement strand
ATTTAAATATAAAAATTATGTTCACTCTGTCAACTTTAATAAAAAAAAATTCATATTTTGAAATACATTGAATATATTGTAATGATATTAATTTAAATAATTGATAAAATTTGTTATTTATTTTTGTAATATCTTTGAAACAAATTTAAAATGCAAATTAACTGATTATAAAGGGAGAAATCTACGCGAGAGTTTTCTTAAGTTGCGTTAAAATTTATGAAATGTTTATTTATATTATTTTTAATGATTAATGAAGGTAATTGTTAAAGTAAAGATGTAAGAATCTTTAAAAAAATCCAAATTAAATGGAAACTATTTTATGAAAAGATTCTGCATTGCGCAGTTTAAGATGTTATCCAAAAATTTTAATAAGAATTTTTGAAGAAATCTTAAAATTGTTGAGCTCTAAATAAAGCAAAACTTAAATCACTTTTCTCTTAAATTATATTTGTCTCTTACCAAATTTGCGCCAATAGTTTCCAAAATATTCTTCTCCGTTTTGTTATTAAGATAAAATATTTTAGATCGAAAACCCTTAAAAATATAGAATTTACTTCCAAAAAATGATAAATTACATAATAAATAATAAGAATTAATTATCTTTAGTGCAATTTCGGCGATTATTATCCGAAGATTCAATATAAAGCTTAAACAAAAATCTAATTTAGATTCTAAAGCCGCCATTTTGTGATCTATTAGTTTAAACTTGTATTTTTCATGTCTGCAATTTGTATTTTTGCGCCAAATTCAAATGATTTTAAATTAAAAATTTCCAAAAAGTTTCCATTGCTTTTTAAATAAAATATTAATACACGAAATAACAATAAAATTATTAAAATATTTTTCGTTTATGTTAAAAATATTTTAAATTAACATATTTTTAATTGTTCACCAAAGATTTTACAGTTAAATTTCTTAAATCGACGAATGACAGATGGCATCAAAAAGTTGTATTTAATGAAATTGTAATTAACAATAAAAAATTTATTTCATTATATTCAAAATAACTGAATTGTTCCCCATACCATCTGTCTTTTACTAAACGATTTTAATGTCAGTTTTATTGAATATTTAATTAAATACTTTTCTTATTAGATTTTTAATTTGTTTTTGATAGTATTTGTAGTATGAAATTATTATAATTAATAAGATAAATATATAACAAAAATTGTTACAATTTAAATAATTAGTTCAAATATATCAATGTAAAATTATTTTTGTATAATAATTGTTTTTTGAGGTTAACTTTAAATTATTATTACTTTATTACCAGTATTTAATCATATTTTTATTTCTTCATTTTTGTGTTCTTTAAATTTATTAAAAAACAAAATTTTCATGATATTTTTTATAAGTTTAACAAAATGTGATTTTATAAAAAATAAGTTATTTTGTTAATAAAAAAAAGACTTTGTCATAAATAAGTACCTTTGCTTGTTTGTTTATGACTAATTTCAAAGGAAATAAATTTGTAATAGTAATTTCATTCTGATTCAGGTGAAAATGATTCATAATAAAACCAAAAATGATATTTCCATTTGTAATATCGTAAAAATACATGTGCTGTATACTTGAAATAACAATTTAAAATTGCCACCCATTTTACTGCACGCGCTACTCACTAGATGGATCCGCTTCCTGTATACTGCGCACGCTCGTGCGTAAGCACAAGCAGTTTGCCGCCAACCACGGTAGTTGCCGGTTCGTTGTCTTGTTATAAGTATTACTTACCACGTGTTTGTGTATTAAATATTTTTAAATTTCAGTTAATTAATTGTGTGAAACATTAGTATGTGTTAAATTATATTTGTAGTATTCTTGTAATATATCAGTTTTAGTTCCCAAGTGTTCAGTGATTTGTTAGTATGCTTTTGTTGGTTATCGAATTCTTGGAAAAGCTAAAAGGAATGCTTTAGTAGTGTGTTTTATTAGTGGAATATTTGGAAATTTCCTTAAATCATGGAATTCATAGGTAATTGAATTCTATATTTTGAAATATTTTATAGGTTTTATTTGGACTACATTGATTGTTGACAATAAACATAACCAACAACATGTGGTGCATTTTTTTGTTGCATGCGAGAAAATGTTTTCTATTCCTTTTGTATTAGGAATATCAAGAAACAACGTTTTGAATTCAGAAATATTATACAAATTTACCAGAAATTTAAGTGGGAATTTACAAAAAATTGTATTGATTACTTTTTGATTATTTGCATTAGTAAGAATGTGTTAGTTGTATAGTACAGGTTCAGATAGTCGTCGACAACTTTGTCAACCATCCAAACTAAACGCGGAATGCCATCATGCGTGCGTGTGTGCGAGTTTTGAGAGGTAAGGGGTACTTGTTTACGGCACGTAGTACACTCCGGTACATTGATCCGAGATTCCTGTGGTTCGCCCTTTCTCTCTCTCTATACTTGGCTCAATATCTTTGTCTTTCCCGCTTGTCTGTTGCTTACCATGAAGGACGCTGGCATACGCGGACGTTGCGTGCGCATCCTTGTAAACGGCGGGAATGTGACTTGCTGTTATTTTTCCAACATTCAAGCTATAGTAAACTTAGGGATGTAATCATTTTCATATTTAGTTTATATTTTAGTAAACCCACTAAAATATTGATGGTAATAACAATTTTTGTTTTATCTTTATAAAGAATAATTTCATTTATATTTCTTCTATTTCATTCCCAGTAGTGTTTTTATTATTTATAAACATTTAGTTATTATAATTACTAGAACTCGTATTTTCGGGATTTATTTTATTTAAAATTTGTAAATACATGTCCTGTCATGATAAGAAATTAGTTATTGCTTAAAAACCATTTTTGTGAAATTTTATTTATGTTTCATCTTATATTTAGTATGTCGACACAATTATGTGCAAAATTATCAATTGGGTTGTTTATTTCATCATGTGTTTATAATAATACATATCTAATTTTTATATTTTGTTTCAGACAAATGGTTCCTTCCATTTTATTGGAGATTTTTCGAGATGCGTCCGTGGATGCACTTTCAGCCGATCTGCCAGCTCTTATGGAAATTATCGCCGGGATAGCAGATGATAATGGTAAATTAAATATATAATTTTTATTGTTTAAATAAATTTTAAGTAACATTTTCCTTCAATTTATTCTAGTGTATGTTTAAAACAGAGTATACTAGGTTAGACGCCGGCTTAGCCATTCCCGCATAGATATTTATAACAGCAAAAGTCTAAAAATGTATGCCCGTGAACCATTCTTCGCAGGGGGCGCCGAAATACCCACGTGCGTGACTTCCGGCGAGACGTGTGCACACGTGGCGCGTCGACCGGAAGCGCGGATGTTGATGCTAGACTTTGAAGCATCTCATTTATTCCCCTCTTTTGGTGCAACTGCATTGCCGTAAATTTAAATGTTCAGTTTGACTTAATTACTTAAATTTCTTTTCAAATATAACTATTTATCAATTATTTTTTTATAGTTTGAATTTATACATTTTATCATTTAGTTCTAACAGTATCCAAGACCTAGGATATAACAAAACATGTGTTTCTTACCGCTGTTTAAGAACCATACTTGTTAGAAACCACCGTTGTACGTTCTTATGTTGTTTCTATATTGCTAGGAATTCCACGCAGCTGCTTCGTTGGAATGTGTTGCTATTTTTATCTTTAATTAGCCAAACATGACTAAACTAGAGATCTCAATTTGATGGTTAAGTTCTTTATAGATGAACGTATTTTTAGTGCTAATTTAAAAAAATTAGAGTCCAGTTATAAATTGCTTACAATTTTAAAACATTTATACATAATTATACAAATAAAATATTAAATATTCTACTAATTGATTTTAATATTTAACATTTAGAATAGTTATACAAATTCTCAAGAAATATGTTTCAATACTTTACCTAGAAATTATTACTAATCTTATGAATGATTTTGATGTGTTTCTATAAATATATTTCGAAATGATTATTATAAAATATACTTTAAAATGCTTAATAATGAACTACTCGTGGTATATTTATTTGTATGAGAGAATAAGTTTATTTCGTTATTTAAAAAATTATTTGGTGGATACTGTTTGAGGAAAAGTAATTACGCGAAATATGCAGGCACGGAACAGCAACAGCGCAGTTGTGATGCGTGGAGCGCGATGTCATTGGCATCGTGCGAACACGCAACGGTAAACGTCTGTGGAACGGGCTTCTACCAGACGCCGCTGCCTCGTTGGGCGGGCGCATAGCTTTCTCAATGAACGAGCCCCGTACAGCGAGAGTACAACCGATCACTAGTGGCTAAAGCCAAACGAACTCGCACAACAGTATAGCCGTCCAAACATACCGTCAGCATCTCACGGCTGCTTTATGTTTCGCGTTTTCATTTGATACGCAAATCGTTGGGACTGTTGGCTTTGTCATCCGTTTTAGTTAGCCGTTTCATGCTTATTATGTCGTTGTTACTTATGCGTTAACTTGTTTATGGTAGACTTTTAACTTCATTGTATTTATTCATTGATGATTGATTGTACACACGCGTATATATATCTTGATTTAAATTTTATATAAATACAATTTAATTGAATTTTATATTTTAAAATAATAAGATTCTTGTTTTAGATAATTCATTTATAAATTAAATATTTCAAAATCAATAAAAACAACCATTTATATCAATTATTTTAATTTCAGAGACAGCAGTTAGAACTGATTTGGTGCAACGAATACCCCACTTAGCTGCCGCATGTGCAGAATTTTCCTATAGAGTTCCTGCCCTTAATAATGTGGTCGTAGATCATTTATTACCATTAGTAGTGAAATATCTTGGTGATGTTGATAATCAGGTGCGCAAATCTACACATACGACGCTTTTAACATTGATGGAACAGGGTCTTGTACCGCAAAATGCTGTTGAAACACAAGTCTGCCCAAAAGTTTTACATTATACGCATGCTGATAGTCTTATGGAAAATCAAACTGGTGCTGTTGCGGTAGGTATTAATTATTTATCATTTTTATAATTTAATATTTAGTTGTTTTAAAATTATGAATGTAAATGTTTGTTTATAGATAGAATTATGATAGGTCATTTTTTATTACACAAGGAGAATTGCAAGGTCACAATCAATACGTTTCCTTGTTTATGTTTTAAATCATTTCTCCTAAAGATTTATATATTTTGTGTGAGACAAGAATTTATATATTGCTTTTAGTAAATATATTGAATACATAACCATAATTGCGCTTTATTATTATATAATATATGCATAGTTTAGCAGTGATTGTATATTAGTTTATAAGTTGTATATCATTAAGTGCGGTGGCCTTGTGAAAGACATGGGTAGTGAGATGTGTAGCCGAGCTGTCTCACTACCTTGTCTTTCATGTGGACTCTGCAATAGTCGACGATAATCATATTGCGTTGTTATAATATTACACGTGCCACATATTTATTTATTCAAAACAACATTTAAATTAATAGGTGTAATTTTGGCATCTAAGCGGGCTGTCATAGGTGATTGTTCAGGTCTATCACAGCCAGCTTTGATGAGCAAAATTACATCTCTGCACCGCATCGTCTCAGCAAAGAAGATATGGAATTTTTTCAAATATTGACACACCTGAGCCATCAAGGTGGTTGTGAACTCTGCTTTTATAATGATATCACAGCCACTTTGATGAGCTCAGTTGTGTTACATCTCTGCTGTAATAATCATCAATGAGTTCATCAACTACAGTATATATTCCAGCTGCATTACATTGTTTTTGATCTGCTCGTCAATTTGGTTGTGAAATGTATTGTTAATAGTTCATATCACAGCCATTTTGACGAGTTAGATTGAAAATTTATACTACAAGTGAAGAGAAGAGTGAAGACAACGAGGAATTATATTTTGATGTTGTGTCCCTCATCAACTGGATGTGAAGTGTGTATTTGTATCATATCACAGCCAGCTTTGATGAGCGATACGATAATCAACGATCATCAATGAATGCAAAGCGTTAATTAGTAATGATGATTCTATCATTGAATTAATATTTCAAATAAATGCACTATAGCGCTCATCAAATGGTTGTGAAATGTGTTTCTTAAAATCATATCACAGCCAGCTTTGATGAGCGCAAGAGTGCATACATTTCAACATGTATATTTTTATTTCTATAATATTTAATTTAAAAGTATATTTAATATATCATAAACCATTTTGTTAATCTTTTTTTTCTTAAATTTCCTGTTTTAGTTAATGGGAAAAATGGTACCACTTCTGGGTCGTGAAACTACAGAACGATTGTTTTTACAAAGATTTTCTGAGTTATGTTCTCATTCTATGTTCTACATACGCAAGATATGTGCCTCTAGTTTTGGAGAATTTTGTTCAGTTGTAGGAAGAGAAGCGTATGAAAATATTCTTGTAAGTTCTATTTATTAAAAATATAAATTCATTTTGTAGTTTACGATAAATAATGTTATTATTCAACTAAACCAAATTTTATAGTACAATTTTTTTAATAATAAGTTAATAAAAGATGTATTTGTATGACAGTGATCGAATGTTAGTAACGAAAAATTGATATATTATTTACAGAAATATAATTTATGGTATTAGTTTGATTAAAATAAATGTGACAATTTTAGCTGCAATTTAAAATTATCACAAACGTGTTTTATTTACATGTGTCACGTTCGTGCAGTGTCATTAACTGCATTATTTTACAGTTACCCTGTTTCATAGAATTGTGCGGTGATGAGATTTGGGGCGTACGTAAGGCGTGCGCTGAAGTTATAATGACGGTGTCCTGTGCCTGTTCAAGCGAGTCTCGGCGAACTGCCTTAGCACCAGCCTTCGCGCGCCTTCTTCAGGACAAAAGTCGATGGGTACGCATGTCTGCTTTTCAAACACTAGGACCTTTTATATCTACATTCGCCGATCCCAGCATTATTGGATTGGCATATAATCAACGGGGCGAACTAGTTCTTATTAATCCTTCGGGAACGGAATTTAGGTAAGTTCTAATATTATTAAAATAATACTTTAAGGGAAAAGGTGATATTTTTAGTTTCTTTAATTATATTTACTAAACTATTTTTATAAATAACATTTTTAATTGAAATAAGTAATAATTTACGGTTTATAATAATAAATTATTGATTTTAGCAGGTTTATAATTTATTATTTTTTACTATAACATAACATTTTATGTAATTTTATTAATTCCATATGATGTTTAAGTTTATAATAAATAAATAATTATTATTGTGTGAGTAAATATGAAATGTAATGTAAATTTTGTTTTAAACCCTATTAATATGATGAGTTTTGACGACGGTCTTCTGAAAGATATTTGTCGATACAACGTCAAACTGATTTTAAAATAAATATATTTAAAAAAAAAAAAGCTTAATATTTAAGATACGTATTTATGCAACTATTTCATTTCAGAATAAACTCTCCTGCATTTACAGATGCAAATTTAAAAGCAGCAGCTGATTTCAAAACAAGATTTTATCAAGCTCAAGAGATGGTAAATAAAAATCTGTATGATAACTGGGGATTAGATAATAAGTATGATTACGAATCAGATAATATAATTAACATAGAAGAAAAAGAAAAGGAAAATGATACATCCAAAAATAATTTAAATGCTACGAAAGATGATTCTAATCATGTTGAAAATGCATCTACGACAAATACAACCAGTTCAGAACAAGATACAAATAAGTTAAATAATATACAAATTTTAATTGGTGATGTAGATCCTTCTAGTAATATATCAGAAAATAATCAAAATAGATCAGAAAATAAATCAAAAAGTAGTGGAGATTTTGACAGTACACTCACAAATCATGTAGACAAGAAAATAGAAAATGGTGAAGAAGAAGTTAGTAATTTGAGTGACAGTTTAACGAAAATAGTACTAGATGAAAATAAAGATAATAGTAGTAATAATGAAATTAATGTCACAAATGAAACCACGGAGAAAAGAGTTGAAGTAGAAGATGAATTAAATAAATATAATTTTTATCAATATTGGCATGTTAGTCCTGACCTTCCTCTTGATCCAGAAATAGTTCAGTCTTGCGGGTCACCAAAGAAAAGTGGTATTGAAGAAAATAATTTCATAGTAAGTGTAACTTGCAGCTTATTTTATGATTTCTGTTAAATTATATTTGTGAAAAATTAAAATACTAATTTTATTTTTTATTTTTAGAATCGACTAGAAGATATTCATTTTAATAGTTCGTGGAACCCATCCATGGATGAAACTTTACCATTAAATAGAACAAAGACTTGGAGTGGTATGTATTCATTATTTTATTATTTTTATACTAGAAGTTTTGTAATAATGCTTTAGTGATGATATTTGACGACGGTCTTCTTAAAGATAAATGTCGATAAAAACGTCTATCTGATAAATTTATTTTATATATAATTAAAAAAAAAAATCAAAATACATTTTCTACTATAATTCTTGTTCCTTGCAGAAAACATAGAAATGGCTGTACCATCACCATTTGAATATAATGAGGTAACGCAAGAAATAGTTCCACAGTTATTGATAGAACATTTTGTTTCAATGACAGATCCAGAATTAGCTAATAACACTGATAATGATATGGCTTATCATTGTGCATTTAGTTTACCAGCTGTTGCATTAACTTTAGGTAAGCTGCTGGAATTTAAGCAATTTTACATTTATTTTAATTTAAATATCACAATGATTATAACATACAATATGAATTTCATTGAAGAGAATCTTGTATAAGGCAGACGATGAGTGATTTTTTTATTTTCCAATATTCATTATTGTAAACATTAAGACATTAAGTAATGCTTCTTTTTTAATAGGTAGGAGTAATTGGTATTTATTGAAAAATACCTGTTTATTATTAGCATCTGATATGCAATATAAAATAAGAAGAACAATTGCAAGTAGTTTACATGAATTAGCTTTAATTCTTGGTCAAGAAATGGCTGCAGAACATTTGTTACCAATTTTTGATGAATTTATTAAAGATTTAGATGAAGTACGAATTGGAGTGTTAAAACATTTAGCACACTTTTTAAAGGTATGTTTTAATGCGAGTAAACATAATTAAGTATCAATAAGATAATGTTTTTATTTTGTCGCACAGTTAATAGGTCCTGAGAAACGTAATATGTACTTGCCGCGATTAGAAAAGTTTTTGAAAACTGATAATCAGTGGAATTGGAGATTTAGAGAAGAATTAGCCAATCAACTTTTGATGGCAGTACCTTTATTTACACCTATCGATGCCTCTAAACACATTGCTTTTTTGGCTCAAGAGCTTCTCTGTGATAAGGTTTTTGCTGTCAGACAAATTGCACTTTCTTTGGTAATTTATTAAATGATTTAATTTTTATACTATGATATTGAATAATAATTTTTTTAGGTAACGGAATTAGTTCGACATGTATCTGGTGAGCCTAATTTGTCATCATGTTTACTTTTAAAGTTAGCAGAAGAATTTGCTCATTCTAAACGTTGGGTGCGAAGGCAGGCCTTCGCCCTTTTATGCTCCCGATTAATATCTAAAAATGCACTGCCAGCAGAACAGTTTGCTACCATAGTAATGCCACATTTATTAGATCTCAGCTGGGATCCTGTGCCTAATGTTCGCCTTGCAGTTTCTAGAACTTTGGCTAGAGATATTATTCTTCATGGTATGTTACTTTTTGTTTTTTAATATTATAAATTCAATAATTTCTTATTACTATGATTATAACATACAATAAGATTTTCAGTGAAGAAAACTTTGTATAAGGCAGACTATGAGTTATATATTAATAATATGTTTATAGTTGATAAACAATAAAAATACATTTCTAATTTGTATTTATTTTGTATTTTCAGAATATTTCTCCGATGTAAATAGTGAACAACATGAACCTATAAATATGGTGCTAAGAAGATTACAGTCAGACAAAGATCTCGATGTACGTCAATATGCTATTCCATTGGTTCACTAGTTCACAGTTGATGTGATCTGTGACTTGGTTTTCAAACATTGTTTTATTGTTCCAACGAATATTGGGCTGTATATAATGTTGCAAAATATTCTTTATTATCAGTGTTCGTTTTACACGTATTTTTGAAATATTTTGTAGGTACTTATTAAAATTATTTGTCATTGTTATATTTGCCGTAATTACATGTGTTCATTTCTATTCTATTTTGTTACTTATATTGTTATATTAAATTAGTTTTGTATCATTGTATCTCCGAAAAATATGAGTATTATGTAATAAGTAAATTATCACTTCCATTTTTATAGAATACTAATATTTAAATTTTATCGATTTCTTTCTTATAAGTTTTAATGAATTGGTGAGCGTTCCCAACGAATGTTAAATGTTTACTAATGATATGATTTTATGTTGAGTAGTCAAATTACAAATAATCAAATGTCAATTACAATTTTAAAACCAGGGATGGTAAGCCTTCTTATTTTTATATAGCGCTTAATATTTATGAATAAATCAATATTATGTATAATTAAATTAAAATGCACTTAACATCTAATAATTAGTGAGACTACTTTTGTATTTTGTGTAGGACAATTTTATTATAATTCTTAAGATATATATTTTTTTTCTTTTCTTATTATCATTAGCCACTAGTTAATATACTTTAATATACTTTCATTCTTAATAATTAATTATTATTTAATGGCTAGTGATAATGTAGCAAAAATTTGTACTGATTACGAACAAATATGTTCGACTTGGCTAGTGAATTTTATATTATGTCTACAAAATCTACCGCTATTGTAGAGCCTAATATTTGCTGGAATTTTCAGTGAAAGATTATAAACAAGTAATTACTAAATGCTCAACATTCAACATATTGTTGAGAAAATTTACCATGTTACAAAATTGTTAATATATTGTAATATATGTATTCAATTCTACAAAAGTCCATTTATTAAATAAATTTGTACTATATTTAAACAATATTTTTTGTTTGAGTCTACTCAGATTGATATTAAAACAAAAAACAGTATTTGTATCAATTAATTTAACACTTAATTACGTTCATGCAAAAGAAAAACAAATAAAAAAATTTAAATAGGTGATAATGATTTTTAATAAGATTATAGTCCAGCTTTTTGCGAATATTAATAGTTTTTTGCGTATAACTCTGGAAATAATTCGGGTGAAAATCAAAAACATGGAATAAATACGTTTCATTATTTTCCCAATTTTCATTATTTAGTTTTGTACGGGAAATAATGCGAGTATAAACCTGAAACTTCGGATGTACAAGTTTCATAATGTGCCAAATCGAATCCCGCCTTCGAATAAAGTTTCCAAACTAAGCCATTTTTAGAAAAAATCGCTAGATTATGGTCAATTTTGCGAATTTTAAGAATTTTAGTTTTTGCAAATATCTTGAGAAATAATTGCGCTATTTAGCTGAAACTTTGGAAATACATTATAATTTTTTNATCATTTTAATTTGTCTGAAATATCTCGCGAAATAATTGCGCTATTTAGCTGAAACTTTAGAAATACATTATAATTTTTTAAATAATGCTAATTAGAAAAAAATTAAATCTGAAAACATTCAGCAAAATTTTCCGACTGAAAGATAATACCTAAAATATAGGTAAAAATGCTTCATTATTTCATATATTATGAGGGGTTTTAAAGTAATGATACCAACCAATCTATTTGCAACTTTTGATATTACTTTTTACATGTTTTAACTTTATTAAAAACATACAGAAAGTTTTAAATAATTGGTTAGTCGCTTTACAGTATTATTAGTATAATGAATTTTTCTGCGCTTGAAATTCTAATATGCCAAAAACATTAACTAATAACATTTTAATTTTATTTTAATAATAAACTTCCCCTAACATAAACAAATTGTCAATAAAAATTCAATACTTAGATGAAAAAATTGTTTCGTAAATAAGAAAAAAAAAAAACATTTTGCTCAATATTTTCAAATATTTTATAATTTATAACGTTTAATTTAAAATATTATAATTCTTACAGAAACAATAGAAATTACAAAGATAATATATAAAATTTTAATACGTATATTGAAAATTGACTGAAAAACGTTCCCCGACAATTTAAAAAATGTAGTTTCTAAATAAAGCAAGCGGTTTTGTTTTCTAAATATTATATCTACATTTAACGTTTGAAAACTAAAAAAAGTATTGAACTGAATTCTAAAAATGTACAAAAATTATGTAATTTCCATTTATTTTACTTAATCATAATTTTTGCAAAATTGGCAATTTTTGACAAAAATCACTGGACTACAGTGATTTTTTTCGCTATTTAGATAAAATTTAAGAAATAAATTTTTTGTTGATACATGAGTAAATTTTTATGATTTTTAAACATTTTTATGCTTTGTAAACGTTTTGAAAATAATAATTATTATTTTTTAACATTTTTTAAAAGTGGTTGAAAAGCAAAGTAACAATTTAATCCATCTGAAATTTTTTATGTAGTTTTGTGCATATTTTAATTTTATTAATATTATACCGCAAGTTAAATATAAATTAC
>NEEE01005091.1:46063-68620 GCA_002278615.1 Pogonus chalceus | reverse complement strand
TACATCAATTACTCAAATATTGCTGCACGGTTAGTCCGGAAAGCACTTAAACCAGAATATCGTGCTGAAGCCATGAAGAGAGAAGACAGCATTCTTAAATGTACACCATGGAAAGAAGGAAAAGCACAAAGTAAGTATAAGTCACAACAATAAATCATCATTTTATTTATTTATTCAATTATATTCATTTTCATTTAATAATTCCAGCCGAAAAAAGAGATTAAGTAAGTCTAGTTTGCCGGTTTGATTACCTAACGTTTGATTGTATTTTACTAATTGTTTTTATTTTAACCATAAATTAAGCGTTTTTTTCTTATTAATATTAACAAGTTGATGCATGTTAATATATTTTAAAATGTAATTTGTTTTATTTTACAGAGAGTGAAACATTCTAAGTCCATAATGAATAGCTTCAGAAATATTTGTCATAGGAACCAAAAGGTGATTGTCACAATACAATGTTAAATTAAAGTTATTGTTTAATAAATTAAAATATGATTTATTTCATCCTATTATTGTGATTTAAGTAGTTATAACAAATAAATGCCCTAATAATGTATATTTACTAGAATCATTTGAGCCATCACCGAAATATTAAATATAAAATTCGTATAGATATAAAATTTCAAATAGTACTTTAGGCACTGTACTAATACTGATCATTCCTGATCCTTAGTCCTAATACCTAGACTAAAATTTCATAAAATTCGTTATAATTATCACGATGTCATGTAAATATTTTCGGAAGTCCTGCTTCGTTTAATAAATGACTATCAAATTCTTTTAAAATTTGGGGTCCATCACCTACCCTAGTGTGTATAATATATTTTAATAATCCTGGTTTTTGTTTTGGTATATTATATAATTTTAAATCCTGAAATTAAATTAAAAATTGCTTCAATGGTAGGCTATAATTTTTTTTTGGTGGTTACCTCTACTAAAGGCACTTCTTCTTGAATTGGAGATCCTCTAATATATTCTACAGTATTATCTAAAGATGGAAATACGGTATTTATCATAGAAAGAACATTAGGTACATCATTTTTTAATAAGTATAAACATGCATTTGGACCTGCATCAAATGTATACGCAATCTAAAAATGATTAAACATTAACACGTTTTAAATAATTAAAAAATTATATCAATACCTTATTACATCCATGAAATTCATTATATGAGTGTACCATATCAACAATAGCATGCGAAACATCATTCATATAAGTACAAGGAGGATAGGTATCTAAACAAATAGCATGAAACTGATTTGAATCTTTCATTGTTAATTTCGCGAATGTTTCAAAGTCTTTATCTTTTATTGATTGCACTATTGCTTCAGTACGGGGTGTTACTAAATGTTCCGCTCGATATTTAAGTAATTTTGATGTTTGTACACTTCGTTGCATCGCTGAAGTTGAGCTATGTTTTTTACGAGCATCGTTTACAACTAATACTAAAATACGCATTTCTGGCCAATGATTCGCCGGGACTATTTGAGTTGCTAATGAATCTGAGCCATCAGGAAGAATGCCTTTATGCCAATGTACCTTTAAATGTTTTTATAAATTACTGTTAATCTAATAAGGTTAATTATAGTCTGTATTACTTAACAAAACAATAAATAATACTTATCAGTTATGAAATATAATTTATGATAATTACCCAGCCTCCGAAAACACTTCTACAAGCACTTCCAGAACCTCGTCGAGCTATGGAAGATATATCACCAGGTATTCCATAAAGAGTAGCTAAAGTTTTAACTAAACATGCATAACCCGCCGCTGAAGACGCTAAGCCGGCTGCTGTTGGAAAATTATTTTCTGAGCATATATGTATATTCCATTTTAATATTTCATTATCGCCGCAATGTTCGGCTCTATGTCTTACTGTAAAAGTAAAATATGTTAGTAATAAATCATAATAAACAATTGCTTATCGGGTTTATGTAATAACAATTGAATAACAGTACACGTACATTCTTTAATACAATTTTCTATTCGAGGATTATCGAAAGATTCTTCTTTTCCGTTAAGCCAAATTTTATTTTCTTTAAATAATGGACTAGCCATTATTGTTGTCTTTGCGCACATCTAAGAGAAATTTTATTATAGAATAGAAAGTATTAATGATAACCTATTAACTTACATAGTCTAAACATAACGTGGCACTAACTGAATCATTTATAGGCAAAATTAAATCTTCATCCCTTTTACCCCCTGAAATAAACAATTAATTTAATATTATAAATAAATAAATAAATATAACCTTACAATATTTAATAACTGCTATATTAACAGGTGCTACACATGTAACAATTTTCATTTTTAAATAAAAATAATGTATATTTGTATAAAACTAATAATTCTAATAAACTACACACATATAAATGTTTAAAAATATAGAAATGTCATAATAGATATAAAGTACCGCCATCCACTTCCACTACATATCTAAAATTGGAAGGGGAACTGGAAAATATACCATTGGTTAAAAAACAAGGTAAAAAGGTCATAATTTAAATAAAAAACAATAAAAAATATGTTTAATAAATTTTATTTATAAAACATTTCAAAAAGAAAGTAATATGACAATTTTTAACATACTGTTATATTTATATAACGTAAATTGTATAAGTATTTTTTATGCATATAGGCTATTTCAAATATTCAACTGTAACATGAAAACACAAAACAATCTCTTATACAATCAATATAAACTATCTATCAATATGCAACATTACAAATTTTTTTATCCAGGATTCAGTAAAATATTTGAAATTCGTTTCATTGCATGAATAATGTTACACATCTTTATACATAGGGTGATATGTTACAAATACTGATAATATGAAACGCGTATTATATACAGTAATAAAGTTGTTGTTTTCATGTCTAGCTCTAAGCACACTTAAGAAAAAGGCCACTTAACTACTCAAGCAATATTCTTGGTCCCACCAGTTAGCAATATTTTTAACCTGCTTTCCGAAAATTCTTTCTCAATGCCTCGCCAAGGAATTGCTTGTATATGAGTTACCATTTGATATGTAATTTATTTTAAATAGTACAATATATTACATCTTAACATTTATTTAACAACAAAACTATTTATTTTTATTCGATGTGAAAACAAATTATCATTTTAATATTTATATTAGCGGCGTTCAATAATTAACGAAACAAATTTATGTTCAGAAAAGACGGTTCAAACAATAGTAATACAATTTTTTAAAGCCCAGATTTTGTCCGGGCCGCCTAAAGATGAAAATATGGTACACAACAAAATAAAGACTTCTACGCTGCGAAAATCAGAAAGATCACAGAATAATGAAATAAGTATCCAAATATTGTTAAAGATTATGTTAAGAAGTAGTCAATCAATTTCTCTCGTTAATTTTTGAACGTACCTTTGTTAATTTCATCAGTTTAGAAAATAAACTTTTCTTTACTACATCGTTTCATTTNAATATTTATTTCAATTTTGTTGTAATTTTGTTGTATTGAAGTATTTTTATCCATCAAACAAATAATGTATTTATTTATCTTCGTAACAAATATACTAAAATAGACATTTACCATTTACCTATGCCACTCTTTGTTCACTAACACAAAAGTTACACATTTTTTAGTCTATTTTAGCATACTATTCATTCCATAACTAAATAGATTTGACAGAAACTTCTACATATATTATTTTATTACAAATATTTAATGGAATTTTATCTATTTACTATCATTATGATGTGTTTGTTCTTTTTTGTTTGTATGATTTCAAATTTTATTGACTTTAATGATTAAAAATTAAATCAAACAAAAGTAATTTATTAAATTAAAATGTATATAACTTTATTTATTAAATAAATAAATAGTTTTTAATATTATCACACTACCCGTCACCATAAGCCTGTTATAAATAAAATATTGCGAAAAATGTGTGAATATCTCGGAATATTATGTTTCACAAATAGCAAAGTTTATTTTTTACAGCAACAGACATTATGGTAACAATGAAATAAGCTCAAATAGCACCACTACATAGTTTAGTAGGACAGATAATTAAAATAAATTTTTATTTATAAATTTGAGCGCTGTTTGAAACGATTTATGAAATATATATTTTGATTTAACTTCACATTTATTAGTTATAAATAAAACCATTCAGATTATATTGATTAGAAATGAAAACATGGATAAATTTATAGCACATTTAATTCTAATGTGCTTTAAAAGCTGTGTATACACAACCAATATATTATATCACTTACCAAATACATAAAAATCAGCTATTCAATCCACTTCCAGTTTCCCGTAAAGCTTGGTCAGTAAGTCGTTCGATTTCGTTTAATAATTGTTGAGTATCAGCATCTATTGAACCTGGTGGAGTACAATGTAAAGGGCTTTGAACTGGATCCCACTCCAAGGAATCAGCTGATGAAACGCGCGACCAATCTGAACATATACTATGTCCTGCTTGGCGAGTTGTGCTACCTTCACTTACTGATAATTCCGGTAAATTTTCTTCAGGTAAGACGGCCCTAAATTACCAAATAAATATCCTAATTTATAATTAAATTAAAATTAAAACAACTCATACAAATTTTATTCATATTTATTTAATTATATATAAAATAAAAATGTTTTAATCTTCAATTCCCAGAATAGTAGGTATATTTATAATAACTAAACCATTTTTCATATTATATGACATATCTTCAATTTTATATTCATCGGGAATTGAATATTTTCGAGTGAATTGTTTAGCAAAAAAGTTTTTATTATTTTCCTCCGTGTGTTTTGCTTCAACAGTAATTATTCTAGTATCAGTATTTGCTGACACTTCAATTTCATCTTCGTTATAACCATCTAAATTTACAGTTATTTCAAACGGAATTAATTTTAAAATTTGGTTATTCTCTGCACCCTCCAACATACTTAATTTAGTGAAATAATACTTAAAAATTTTGATGGAATTATGAATGAAATGAAAATAAATAAATGTAAATTGAGTTTTGTTTTTTTTGAATATATGCCTACTAGATTTTTATATTAAAAATAAAAATCAACATACCATGAATTGAGGGACGGATCATGCATTGATATAGGCAAAGTTTCATGTTCCCATTCAAGATCTAATGAACTAACTGGTGTAGACGATGTTGTAGGTCCACCATTTCGACTTAAAAGAGCTCTAACATCTAAACATTGTAATGGAATATCGCCACGTCCTTGTTGAAGACTTAAATAGAATAGTTTAATTTAATTTTTGAATGGCTATTTATAAAAATTTAATTTACCTAGGGTTTGTAACTTTACGGGGGTTTTTGTTGAGTCGACTATAAGATGAATCAGAACTTGTACTCCAAAATCCCTCAACTAATTCCAAAACTGGTTTCTATTTAAATAAAACATATATATTAAAAAATACATAAATAAATAATGTTTTATTACATGAATTAATATTTTACCTTTACATATTTATATCTATTCTTTTTTCGAGACAATAATCTCGACATAAAAGTATTTCTAATCCAATGTGAGCATTAAAAATGTAATAAATATAAATTTAACTATAAATACTTAAGTATAACGAGTTCTTACCTGTTCGGTTCGGGAATAGTAACTGAGGCATCGCTCTGTAAAACAATTTAAAATTAATATAATGTAAATTTTTATGAAATATTAATTTACATCTTCAACGAGAAAGTGGAATTCATTTTCTTGGTCAGAAAATAAGTTGCGGTTATGGTAGCAGCTGCTAGAGGATGATTCACTTTTCGGAAAACAACGTCCCATACAGCTGCCCATATTAGCAGCAGCCCTTCTGGGACTGCACTACAATCTTCCACCATCAGAAATATGAACAATAATTTGTAACAATAAAAAAAACTGCATACAATGCAAATCTATAACAAAATACACTGACAACAATATTTAAAACATTATTTATTTCAAATAAAAATATTTACATTATTATAAACAAGTTAACTATGTAAATGTTCAAAAATAAAGCAATAAATTCGCTATATTACTTATTTTTGCGAACATTTTTCTTTTGATTTGACATAACAATTTTCTCGGTGTGTCATTTGAAACGGAAATGAATATACACGGAATACCTAATAATGTTTTACCTAATATTAATAAAATTATTCATTATATTAAAGTTTAATTCAATCATTCGAAAAATAAATTAAAATACATAAAAGCTGCGCATATTATTTTGTTTTATAAATATGTTGAATGCACCTAATTAGATCATTTTTTAGTTCGGACTATTAAACTGATAAAAAGTCCGAATTAAATGTCAAAATTTAAGTAACCTTCATTTAAAATCATCCAGTGATAATGTCATAGGTAGAAGTATTTTTGAAACCCAGTTTATATTTTACTTAATTACGATGATTCGAATAACAATAGTTTTATTATTATTTATTTCTTACGTATCATCAATTTCTGACCATCCTATTCTTATAATTGTATCTTACGATGCATTTCGCTATAACTATTTTACTAAAAACGCAACTCCATTCTTATCTAAACTAAAAAATGAAGGAACAACTGCTGATTATTTAAAAAATGTCTTCCCAACAAAAACTTTTCCAAATCATCAATCAATTGCAACTGGATTATATCCTGAAATTCATGGAGTTGTTGGAAATCACTTTTATGACCCTGATTTGAAAAAAATTGTTCAAGTTAGTGCTGATATGTATTCATATAATAAAGATAAAATTCTACCTATATGGGTATGTATTTTTATTATATTAATATTTAAAAATGTATAAAATAATATATTTATACAATTATAAAGGCATTAAATGAAAAAGCGGGGAACGGTAGACACTCGGGTATTATGATGTGGCCTGGTGGCATTTATGACTACGGAGGTGTAAAATCAACTTATATACAAAATTGGAATCCTAAAGTTCCTTGGTATCAACGAATTGATACTGTAAATTAAATTTCTTATTACTTGTAATTTAAAATAATTCGCGAAAATTTTAGGTTTTATCATGGATTTTAGATAAATCTAAGCCTGCTAATTTAATTATGTTATATTTCGAAGAACCTGATTCCCATGGCCATGCTTTTGGGCCTGAATCCTCCACTGTTTTTAAATTATTACAAGATCTAGATAATGCGACGCAATATCTTCATGATAAGATAAAAGAAAACGGATTAAGTAATAAAGTTAATGTTATTCATCTTAGTGACCATGGAATGACTACCGTTAAACCACCCGAATTTATTAATTTGACGCAATATTTAAAACCAAATACTTATATAATTGCTGACACTTCACCTTGTTTACATTTTATACCAAATAAAGGTATAAGATAAATTAAACCATAATTTAAAAAGCGATAAACATGTATCATGTAAATGTAATGTTTAATAGGTTTTGAAATTGATGTATATAGTCGTTTAAAAAAAGCACAAAGTGCAAATCCGAATTTTAAAATATATAAAAAAGAAGATTTACTATCGAGGTGGCATTACAAAAATAATAAGCGTATTCCACCAATTCTCGCGTTAGCTGAGCCCGGCTATGGTTTTCAAGATTTAGCTGAAAGCGCTGAAGAATATGAGAAAATATTTAACATTACAGGTATTTTTAAACTTTACATAAATATTACATCGTATAATTTTATTAATTTTAGTAACTTCCAAATCAGAATTTGGAGTCCATGGTTATGATAATGAATATAAAGATATGTATCCATTTTTCATAGCTAATGGACCAGCGGTCAAATCAAATCATAAAGTACCGCCTTTTAGTACTTTAGATTTGTATAATTTATTTTCTATTATTATAAATGTAAAACCGATGGAAAATAATGGTACACTTGCTAATATTAGAGATATTTTAGCACCAGCTAAAGATGATACTAAATTCCTAATACAAGGTAAGTTATTTATAAACAAAAATATATTCTTATGTTCTGTTTTCCTTAATGGTTTTTTTTAACATATAGTTAGGGTAAATTAAATTTTGTTTTGTCATTTATTTTTCAGGACAAAATAGTAGATCTGTTGGTAAAGGTAGAAGTAGAAAATAAAATAACTTGGGTAGGGTTCTTAAAACTGTAATTTTATGCACGAAATGCTTAAATTTTCTAATTAATTATGCATTTTCAAACATATTAACCCGTTTTTTAATAGAAATTGTAGATAATTAAAATGCATGACTCAAATTTGGTTTATAATGGGTAATTGGGATTTATATTTTGTGATTGAAACATTTAAAAAATGTAATTGTCATATCATTTGAATGCATCATTATGATTAAATAATTAATTAATATATAAATATAATATAAATTATTTTTTTAGTTGGAATAGGTTTTACCTGTATATCAATAATGGGATGTATCGTTGGCATCTATATTTTATACAACGTTAGAAAATATTATCGGAAACAATATCCCAGTGCAACATTCGAAAATATTCTTAAAGAAATGGAAGAACATAATATTGTTGAATCTCAACATTTATTAGAACCAGAAGAAATTTAAAACGTGATATTAATAACGAAATTGTACATATTTAATTTATTTTTTAAAAAAAGATGTGATTTTTTTCCAATTTTCTGTTAAATATATTTATTAAGTTTTAAAGTATTTATTGTATGTTGTAGAGTTTTAATTTTAAATGTAAAATGTTGCCATATGTACCTTATGTATAAAAATATTCTGTCAACGCTCAATAATTTGTTGTAAATTGTATATATTTTACAATAAATATGTTAATGTTAACTACTATTGTTGTTATTTTTTAAGGGGGCATATACTTTTTATAACTTTTAGAATAAGATCTCAAGAAACGGAAAAAGGTATTAGGGGCGGAAAAAAAGAACTAGGGAGATGAAAAAATTTGTATTTAAAGAGAAATATATGCTCTATAAACAACAAAAAGTTTCATTACTCTAACCCTTTTTTTTATAACGTAAAGAAATAATAAAAATAAGTTACTATTGGACGTTAAGAAGGTATATGCGCCCAAATAACCAATAAAATACTAAATAATCATACTGTAACAATTTATTTTTATAAAGTGATGATACAATAAAATATTTATAATTAATGAAAATAAATATATTACGAATCTATGAAACAGTCCACTGTATACTTTAAAAAAGTATTTTCTGACAATTTTTCAAACCTCTAGCAAATTAAATATCTGTTTTATTAAAATATACTGCTAAAAATTGAAAATATGTTATAGATTTGAAATCACAGAATATCGTTAAATAATTGTAATTACTTAGGAAATTATGAAAATCTGTATGAACTAGTAATTTTCTTTTGAATCAATTATGTTAGATAATTTTATATATTACAGATTATACACAAAAAATTATTGTATCCATAAGAAAATAACTAATGCAATCAGAATGAAATTATTATCACCTAACCAAGCGTTTTCGTATTAATTTTTAATCTACTATGTTTATATATAATACAATTTGCTTGGAAACACGCTATACGACAAAAAAATAAATATTAGTTCAAGTTGTGTAATTAAAGAAATCTAATAAGTGTAATTTAAATGTCATAGAACCAATCAATCAAAAAAACAATATGTATAAATTATAATACATTACCTATATATAATTTGAACTCTAAATATCAGTATTATTAATTTAACTTTCAGGATCAGATTCATCTCTTCTTCTTGATCGTGATAAAGTACCCGTACGTCTGATTTGATTCAAACAAGCTAACATACGAATCATAAACGCTGCAGGGACAGTTATTGTATCTCTAGTTTCTTCTAACATCACTTCATTTCGTTTCATTAACTGAAATATATCCAATATAAACTACAAATAATGTTTGTTTCATAAAAAAACTTACATCTTCAGCCATTTTAGAATCAAAGTTGGCTTCTTCTAGAACTGGAGCCCATAATTTAACGTCATGATCAATTCCAGACGTTGCAAGAATAGGTAATGTTGGATGTGGTTGTAAACAATTAACAACATGATGATCGGCTTGAAGCAGCATAACTAATTTAGCGGACATTCTGTCCCAAACAAATACATGACCACAATCTGACCCAGACATTACGTAATCATTACCCCAGAATGTAGCTTCTTTAATCATCGTTCTAAAATCATTTACATTAAAATCCCGAAGAATTATTGATGTATTTATTAACTTACCGTGCATTTCGATGCCCCATATATTTCTGTTTAACATGAGGTTCAAAAACAGTTGAAGAATGTACATTATCCGTAGAATTATTTTTCCCTTCATTTTCATCATCGCTGTCTGAATAATCTAATTCAATATCGGATCCAAACTTTTCGGCGTTTTTAGAATTTTGTGATTCTCTAGAAGATGCAACTTCGGGCATTAATTCATCGTTTGAACTAAAGTCCATTAAATCATCGACACTACTTTCGTTCAATTGAACTTGTTGTGTAATTTTATCACAGGAAATTGAAGAACTATCAGTTTGAATTAATCTACTGTTATTTACATTTACTTCGTTTTGACTAGAAGTTGTATCAGTCGATTTTGAGGTGCTAGGACCACTTTCATTTAAGTTAGATTTTGTAATATTGCTATTACATGGTTGATTAGAATTATTTATATTATAACTACTACTTGATGGGTAATTATTTGTTTCTTGTTGAAGATTATAATTAGACCGATTTAATTCATCACCTACACCCATTTGTATCGTAGAGTTACTAGAACTTTGATCAGAATAATGTAAACTAACTGAAGGTTCTGAGCCATGTTTTTCGATAAAACCATGGCGCATTGTTGTTAGTTTATCATGAAGTTGACCAACAATTTGATCAGTGCTATTATCAGCGCTACTACATGACTGATCAACGTGATCTCGCTCTTGAGATGACGGTGTATCAGTTGATGGTTGTTGCTGATTAGAGCTGGACCAATAAATTCAAGATATACAAATTTAAATGAATTATATATAAAAATATATACCTGTTATTTTCCTGTCCTTCCTGCTCAACTTCAAAACCTTCTTCGTTCATGGTTTCGTTAGGTTCCTCAGCAGATGTTTCCGGATTACCTGCAGGTTCCTCATGCGGTTGAGTACCTTCATGGGAATGGGCAGATGACGAATTTGTTTCTAGGGAATCTTCACCGCCAGCGCTAAGTGCAGCTCTGGTAAGAGGGTCATTAAGCATTCGGAACAAAACATTAGTCATTCGTTCCATTAAAGTTGCTTGTAGCTGTGGACGAGCTTGTCCAATACCTATATAATTCGATTGTTAATTTATATGTAAATTTAATAAAAGCTAAATGTTTTTGGAAATAATAAACAGTATTTAAAAACCGACCTAGACTAGCAGTCAGCGCAGAATTTAAACGCGTTTGACAGTCGTTTGCGGATACCCGGGTTCGCCCCCCTACAACTATTACAAATTTATTTAAATATTTTTTAGAAATAAAAACAAAGCCAATTTGAAATGTTTCGCAAGTTATTAATTGCTTTGTGCTGATAAACGAGTGCAAGCTAGACAAATGTGACATAAACATACATTTATTGTATACCATAATTTAATTAGTTATATACTAATAATAGCTATTTGTTAGATAAATGATATATGAATGATATAAGTTATTAAACAAATATGTAACTAAAAAAGAATGTCAATTGTTTCGATTATATTTTGTTTATAATCCCAAGAGCTACTATGAAATTCTTTTCGAGTTTCTATTGTATATATGTATAAACAAATGCACTTACTGACTGTG
Source organism: Pogonus chalceus (assembly GCA_002278615.1). Lineage (NCBI taxonomy): Eukaryota > Metazoa > Arthropoda > Insecta > Coleoptera > Carabidae > Pogonus > Pogonus chalceus. Next base: position 56,889 of record NEEE01005091.1, on the reverse strand, counting down.
TTAGTAGTATCTCTCTCAGGTCTAGCGTCTGGACCTGTGTCGGACCAATCTCCACGAAGTCTTAACCTACGTACGGGAGGTGGAGAACGCCTGGCACGCTTTGTAGCAGTTTTCAATTTAGCCCAATGCGATTTTTTAGTTGTTTTATTCACAATTACTTCCCTTTCGTTCTGTTCCTAATAAATTTATTACAATTAAAATGATATAGTTGTAAGGTTATTGTAATATATAGCTTACCCGCACTCTGAATAAATACAAATGATCAGAAGAGTAGCTAACAAGCATTTCTTGACCATCTGGACTGTATGAAAGAGAAGTTGTTCTATATGTACGTTCTTCAAGTTCAGGTACGGTAAAACTCATAAGCGGTTCATGTACTGGATTTTTGGTGTAACCTACATTTGTATATTTTATTCAAAAATATTTAAATATTAAAATGATATTTATACCTGTAGCAGCTGTACCTAACATGCGACGATCAAAAGTGCGAACTGTACTATCGGAACTTCCAATAGCCAGTTCATGAGGCATTATTGGATTAATACATAAAGCTGTTATTGCTCTGTGGTGTGATATTAAAATATCTTCCTTGCATCGAGCTTTTTTGCACCTAAATTTAAATTTTATTAATATATTTTAATGATAATGTTAATCAAAATGTATAATACCTAGATTTAAGCCTAAGATCAAACCATCTAACAGTTCCATCTTCACCACAACTGAAAAATGTGTTTGGATCATTAGGAATTGTAATTACTTCGTAAGAAGTACCCGAATGACAATTAAATTGACTGTAGTAGGTTTCGCTTGGTCGCTCTAAGTCTAAATATTAATATAATTATTAATTGAGATATATACGGGATAAAATAAATAAGTATTACCTGTATAAAGAACAATACCATCCCCAGAACATGATACTATATTATGATCACCCGAAACAGGCATAAATTTGGCGCTAAAAATATTTGCACGATGGCTAGTACGATAATTTGAGCATACTTTGTAAGTATGTCCATTTGTAACAACCAAATGTTGGTCATCTGAACCAGAAAGTAATAAACTTCCTGATTCATTCCAACATAACGTGTTTACACAGCCTTGATGTAAAGGCAAAGTTTGTATTAAACCTAAGCGCTGCACAAAATCTAAATTATCTGAAATATCATTTAAATTAATAATAATAATTAAAAAAACATGAAAATCTTAAAACGAAAAGCATGTGCATGGAAAAATATGTCAGGGTCAAGCAATATTATGAGATAGCAAATAAAGACAGCTGACAAAATCAAAACATACCTTTTGCGTAATCGTGTAATTTAAAAATTTTCTTATACGGTTGATTGTAAAGTTCTTGAAATATGGTTTTCTTATTTAAATTCATCTTGAAGAATGTACGTTTCAAATATCACAGATAATCAATGAATTAAAAAAAGTTGTCCTTCATCTCTCTGCCCTGATTTTTATGCCAGATATAAATACTACCCAAATTGCAAAACATTTTTTGCGGAATTTATAAATAGATCAACTTCAACGGTGTTATTTAACAAGTGTTTAACGTATATATATCGCACAACTTGAACATTGACTTAACAATGAAAATCTAACCTCTATCTTTAACTATCTACAGCTGTGCCAAATTTCAATAATGCCATGTTGTCAAATTTTAACGTTTCTTTATTTTTAATTACAACATATTTGTAGTATATAAAATATGTTATTTAACTTATAATATAATATAAATTAAAAACAATTGTATAATATACTTAAATTACACTTTTATATAAATAAAAACATAGATAAACTTATTTATTTATTAGGATTTTTATATAATTCAGCTCCTTGTCTCGCTAGTCTATCTGCAGCTTCATTTCCTTCAATACCTTTATGTCCTCTTACATGATTCTTTAAATTAAAATACAATTAAAAACACATTAATAATATATATTATATATTTAATACCCATTTTATTTCATCTAAAAGTTTCATATTTTCATCTAATTCCATCAGTTCATCTTTATTTATAACAGGTTTTCCACTAGCATTTACCCAATTCTTTTTCTTCCATCCATGAATCCATTTTGTAATACAATTTATAGTAAATTCTGAATCTGTATTGATTAATAATTTTTTAATACCTGCACTATGAGCAACTTGAATTGCTCGAGTACATGCTTCGATTTCTCCTACATTGTTAGTAGCACGTCGTTTAACTGGTTCAGCAATATTCCTTATTTTTTTAAATATTAATCAAACGAAATAATTATATATTTGCTTTATTACACTTACATAGGATGATTATGTCCAAACCATACACCTAACCCGGCTTTAGCATTATATTTTCCGTTATTTTCACACGCACCATCGGTATACACATGGACAAAGCCAGCCTCATCAGTCATAAAATTATTAATATCCTTTTTTAGATTCGAAGTATCAGGGATATCTATAAATTTCGTACTTAATTTACGCTTTTTTGGTTCTGAAGAACTACACAAAAACAAAAAAGCAGTTGACATATAATCATATTTAATAAATTATATGTACCTGTTACGCAAATCATTTAAAATTTGTTTTAAATCTTTAACTTCTGAAGTTAAAGAACTTATTGTACGTTCTATTTTATTAATACGATTTTCTAATGACACTATTTTTGCGCTAAAATTGTAAATTACTTAAGTTTAACATGTTAATTATGATTTTTAATTAAGTATACCTATTTTCCATTTTATTATTTACTGTTTTACTAGCTAAATTTAATAATAAAGGACGAAATCGATTAATAAACATACATAAAATAACTTGTTATCTACAAAATAAACACGTTTTTATTTGAAAATATAAAAACAGCTGATTTTAAAATTTATTATTATAATACCAACATATGCAACATATTTTTGTTTAATTTTAAAGATAATATTTATAAAATATATGAACATAAAATGTTAATTTTAATTGAATATTTGTGTAATTTATATTTATCTTATCTTGATAGATAGATAACGTTATCGAATATTGTTTTATTGTTGAAATTCGTTTTATATATTGGTAACTCAAAATCTGTAACTTCAATAAAATGAAACAAGCTTAAAATATGTGATTCTAGTTTCAGTTGATAGAAAATTTGTTTTGTGAATGACAGATGTAATCGACATGAATTTGAGTTATCAATATTTTAATTATTAGCTGATAACACAGTTTTTTGAAGTGCAAATACCACAAAAGTAAATAAAGGTATTTCGTCTTATTATAATGTCAGCGTAATTTGATTTGAAATTATCTTTGTTTAAATGAAAGTTTTCTTTAGACAGAAATGTGGGAAAGTAAACAAATTAAGCAGTGTACTTGACTGCTTCACAATGTAAAAATAATTGTACGAAGAACAGTATGACTACTCTCCAAGATTCCGATCCAGAAAGTACGGCAGATGGTATTATTTTACCTTCTACCACTACCTTGCACACTTTTGGGGAGATGTGGTATAGAGTATTTCTTTGGGCATTGTTTTCATCGATATTTGTGCACACGGTTAGTTAATTAATTTATATATTTTATTGTATATTTTATAATTTATATGATTGTTCATTACAGGCTGCAGCGTTAATGGCATTTGCCACTCTTAGGAAACATAAATTCGGCAAATTTTTTCCACTTTTTATCTTAATAATGGGAATTATACCACCATTAACTTCAGGGGTAGTTAGTAGTGCTGCGATAGCATTTGTTTATCGATATTCAAGTTTTCCTATGGCACCGTTATACGCATTTTTTTGGGGTGTTGGTCAAACTGCTCTATCGGCGTGTATCGGGTTCACTAGAATTTTAGCCACATTATAAACATTTTATATTCATTATTTCAATTTACTTATAAGTGTAAACTTTATTACTTATTCATGTGATTTAATTGAGAAAAGTTCTAGGTGACACTTTGTAAATAAGTTTACTTAAATATTTAAGTATCATTTTATTCCTAAATCGTTCACAATCGTAATGCTCATGTTCTGTACACAAAATCGTTTTTTATTGAAAATTAGATTTTAATTGATGGTAGGTGAACCAAATCAGGTCCAGATGTATAGAAATGCTTGTAGATTTTGTACATACATGTATTTTTAGTGCATTATGTATATTATGTATAAAATAATTAAATATATATATATCTATCGATACAGTTAAAGTGTGATAAACCACATACCATGTATGGATAATATTAATTTTAAAGTTATTTGTAAATATTTTAAGAGGATTGTGATGGAAAAATATTTTATTTATGTGCCTAATGGTAGTTTTTATAAGCAATTTTGTGTTTAAGACGGTATGAGGACCATGGGGCAGCTTAGTAATTTATGTATTATTTTAAACTTATTATATAATTTTATGTTATTTTATTTATGTGTTACGATTATGGATATTGTAGATGAATTTTGTTATTTATTTATATTAAATATAATCTGTATATACTCAAAATATTCTATTTTATTACTCAAAATATAAAAATTACCGCTATTCCACAAAACGACATCTGTACAACAGAAAATAAACCACGCATTCCCCACATTTCACGTATTTTCCCCACTACGAATTTCCTAAAGAAAAAAGAAACTGTCAGAAAGTCACTTGACACTTGTAAATATTTGTGTAATATGTCAAATTGAATTTTTTAAATTTAATATGACCGAACAAGAATTAGAATTATCTTTTGGTGATTCTAAAGAACATAAACCATTAACTTATAATGACATAGCCGCGAAATTATTAAATGATAAGTTTTTATTGACAGCTTTGGAATTTCATACTGAATTAATTGAGTCTGGCCGTGAACTTAAACAGTTAAAAGATTTTTTTTCAAATCCGGGTAATTTTGAACAGAATTTAACACCTGACGTTGCTTATCCAATTCGTAAGTATTTATTACAAATCTACGAAATACTTTAAATATCGTTGTTATTATTGTTTTTAAAGCACGGTCAGGCAGTCAAGCTACTCTAGATAGTTTAGATTTAACACGATTTTCTGAAGATGGTGAACGAGGTGTCGATGAAAGAGTTGCTGTTCTGGAATTTGAGTTGCGTAAGGCTAAAGAAACAATTAATGCACTCAGGACTAATTTAACTGTAGCTGCAGGTATATACATTATAACTATGTTATGTTTAGTATTATTTAATTATACATTTTACAGAATCAGAAAATATTACACCAGATACAGGAACACCAAAGAGCTTCAATAATGAAGCTATTAAGCCACATGAGCAACGTGCACTTAATTTTTTAATTAATGAATACTTATTAACTTACGGATATAAACTTACGTCAATTACTTTTGCTGATGAAAATGAAGATCAGGTAACACATCTTAAAATATTTTCTGTTGAAAACTTATGTAAATAAACTGCAACACTGAATATTAACCAGATAAGATATATTATTTGTTTTGTAACGGAAGTTAGATAAAATATAATATTTTTACGCAATAATATTACAAAAAAGTGAAATTTAATTAAACAATAATTAAAAATAATTATTATGAATCATATTTAAAAAATATTGCAATATGTTTATCTTTGCTATTTAAATATTTATAAGAATTTGCCACTTAGTATAACATTGCTAATTAAGTTATACAAGTTGCGCTTATATGAACTATATTTTTATTATAACAGGATTTCGAGGATTGGGATGATGTAGGATTAAATATTCCTAAACCCGCAGAATTATTGCCTTTATATAGGGAAGGCTTACGACAAGCAGGGCACGATTCAACATCAATTGGTTGCCAAACAGATTTACCATTTTGTGATGAAGAAAAAGAGCAACAAATAATTAATTTAGTAAGTTTTACATTCCCTAAAAACAACATTTCTTAATATTAAATAAATAATTTTATAGAATTTAGAAAATGAACAATTAAAAAAAGAGTTATTAAAATTAGAAGAAACAAAAAACGAAATTCAGAACAAATACGAAACATTATTAACAAATTTAAATCAATGTACCCCAGATAATTCAAGCTCTCAATTTGATAATGACAAATTCGAAACTGAAAACACTTCAACTAAAAGTGTATCTCCGGAAAATTTTGAAGTTATTGATAAACCGGAACGACATGATTCCCCAAAATGTAAAAGTCGTGGAAGTATTGTTACTTTAGATGACGATGGGTCTGCTTCAGCGACAAGTTTAAACGAGAATGATGTGGAGTGGACGCGCGTCGGGTTATCATTAGACTCTTCGGGACAGTCTAATGTAAGCACTGAGAAAGATAGTAAAGATGAAATTATATTACCTAAAAGCCAAAGTTTTAGGTACGACATAATTTAATTAATTAATTTAGTATTATAATTAAAATATTAATTAATTTTTAGAAAGTTACCAGCGGGATTTCAACAAGAACTTATGTCTCATTGTTTCATAAACGTTTTTAAAAAGTTAGATAATCAAATTCTGGAAGATTATTTAAAAGAAGGAATAACAAATGAATCATTTGTGCATGTAGTATCTCAATGTATGCCTAGAATTATTCCAAATATTATTTTAAATAAAAGGGAAGAAGTTATACCCTTGCTAGTAAGTGCAGTTCATTTAAATCCTATTAGTAGTGAGAGGGATTGTATGTTACAACAATTATTTAATTTAAAAAAGCGTCCATCGGAAGATGAAAGAAGAATGATTCTATCAGGTTTGTTGCAGACTTTTATTTTATTTATAGCATGTGTACTTTCGTTTTTTAAATATAGGTATTGTTGGAATCGCTAAATCATCTGAAGAATCGCTAGTAGAAAATGAAGTATTACCACAATGTTGGGAACAATTAACGCACAAACACGTAGAACGTAGATTACTTGTAGCCGAATCCTGCAGTGCTTTAACACCATACGTTTCGGTAAGTTAATATAATTTATTTTAAATTTTGTTACGGCATTTGTATAAATTTTATAGAGTACCATTCGTAATTCATTAATGTTATCAATGCTACAACAATTATTAGAAGATCGCGATCCGCTTGTAAAAGAAAAAGCAGTTAAAGCTTTAGCTTTAGTTGTAGCATATTGCGATGATGTTGATAAATACACTCAATGTGAAGATTTAGCTTTATTGTTGATAAATGACCCTAATATTAACGTTGTCAATTGTAGTTCACAAATTTTACTGCCTGTTTTAGCTGAATGGGCCTTAAATACTGGTAAATATATGCAATTAATTGTTTAATATATTTTTTACGTAATAATAATTATTTTAGGTAAATTACATTCAGTATTGTTAAAAAATTTACTGCATAAATTAAATTTACTAGTAAAATTAAGTCAGTCTGATTCTCCTACAAAGAAACAAATGTCTTCCGATGAATCTATCATACAAGTAATTACTGTGTTAGATACATTGTTGCCTTTCGTATTAGTTTATATAGCAGCTGTTGAACCTATTATTAAACGACTTACTGAAGAATTAGTTATAGAAATACGTAAGTTTTATATCATACTATTAATCCATCAAAAATATAATATATTCATTTGATTTAAGGACCAGAATTTGCTAAATTATGTAGTCCATTAACTAATCCAAATAATTTTTATAACGGTAATCATAATATTGGAATGATACTTTACGAATTTGATAAATATATAACCGAAGAACCTGATACAACTTGGCCAGAAGTTGATTGGTTTTTTGATATTGTGTAAGACTTTTAATTTAATAATGTATGTAATTGATATTTATTGATTATATTTCCAGATTACCGGACTTATTAAACACATTAAATCATTTAGACATAACGCAACATTCCATTCTAAAATCAATGATAAATTTTTTCACACATATTTGTGTTGTTTTCGGTAAAAAATTCACCATATTAAAAATAAAACCAATATTTCAAACGCACATTCAAAATCTCGAACAAATGTTATTAAATTTTAATCAGTATGCACCGAATTTTTCAATGATCCCTGTGTATTTAATATCAGTATTAAGTTATTGTGGTGATTTAGAGGAGCTTTGTACTATGTTAAAACGGTTTATTTGTGCGTTACCTTTATGCGGAACGCCTTTAGATTGTTTGGAGGTAACTGTTAAAGGGCTTTGTGAAATTGATGGTTTACAAGAAATTATTGTGAACGCGTTATGGGAAGGGGTTGTTCATCAAAGACCGTTAGTACGAAGTGCTACCGCCGGGTTGTTTTCATCTATTGTTGAAAATTCGACGGAGCAGTTATTATGCAGTAGGATAGCACCTGCTTTGGTTACTTTAGCAAGTGATCCTGATATGTAAGGAAATACATATTTAAATGTATGAATTAAAGTTTAATGTATTTTTTATTTAGATTGGTAAGAACAGCTACCATTCCTGCGTTAGGCAGCTTAATAACTGATTGTAATGTAAAAGAAGTGCATGATAAAGCATATATGCAATTACAATCATTTTTATCTGATTCTTCGTCAAAAGATAATCACGCTATGTTACGACAACTTGTTGTAACACTTGGTCATATTGTTAATTCGTGCGATGTTTGGTTTAGAGAAGAAGGTATGTGTTTATTGCGTTGATTATTAAACTCGTAATGAAATAGTATTTTTAATATTTTAGTTATATTACCACAATTAGCTGCAATGTCGGCGTATACTTCTCAAATGTCTAATCAAACACGTAAAATTGATATGGCTTCAGCGTTAATTGAGTCTTTTTCTGCCACGATATATTGTCCTTTAAACAGAAATGTTATTAGCACTGCACTTTTACCCGGTTTAAAGTAAGTGACATGTATAAAACTAAATTCTAACCTATAATAATAATTTTATAATTGTATTATAGGTACTTAGAAGCAGTAGATAGTAAGTCCCTAGTCATTCATCGAGATACAATAACTGCAATGATTCGAGAAACTGAATCCCGTTTGGACCAGTCACCTTCCGGCCACTCCGAACGTTCAGTTTCGATAAGTCATAATATGAATCAAGGTATGGAAGATGTTAAACAACGTGTAAGTAAAATATTTAGTAGTTCTAAACCTAGCATTCCAAAGCCCAATAATTTAGGTAATTTACAAAATATTTTTAAGAAAAAATAAGTTTTAAATTATCAGAATCAAATATTATTTTATAGTTTACATATTCCGCCCTTTTAGTGAGGTATAACTTCTTTAACGCAATATAAAAATATTTATACGATTGAAATAAAGTGCTTATAATGTTTCTTTCAAGTTATATATTTGATTGATGTAATTTATTTACATTCGGGAACGAAAAGTATTTTTAATATAAATATTAATTTTATCTAGTAATCTCATTCTATTTTTATATTGTAACTTATAACATATCTCTCTATTTTTATTATATTGTGTATGTTCTATTATATATTTTTAATTTATTTTTACGTAGCATTAGATTTTTCTAGAATTTTTAAAAACAAAATGTGTTTAGTCTGCTAGACGAAATTCTAATTTAAATATATCATTTTTATATGTGAATATTTTAGTAAAAATTTTTATAAAATAAATTAGTTATTATTAAAAATATTACATATAAAAATGTAAAAAAAAATTAGTATTATAACCGCTGGCATTTAGCGCATAAATATACATAGTTGATATTACAGTTTTTGTGATAGTTTTTATATTTCTTACAACTAAATTAAAAAATATATACCGTAGAGATTTTCAAGCAATATTTTTAATAAATTTTTGAAAGTATTTTTGATCACTATAAATATTAGTTATTGCCTGTAAATCACTACTATTTAAAATACATATTTTATATGCTCTACTATTATCTATATATTCTCATATAAAATATTTGATAATAATTATAACTGCTACTCACTTTTATCGTAATCGCACACTTCTTTTTGTAAGTTATGACATATGTAAAAAAATTAAATACTTAAATATCTATATATATTATTGCAAAATAGTTGTGCCTTTTGATAAAACACATATTTGAGTATCTTGACACGATGTTATATATTTTTTAATAAAATAATATATTAAGAAATATATTTTTTGCAGTACATAATAAATTATACAATCAATTTGTAATTTGTTTTAACATATTACAACAGATTATGAATTTTAGATTAAAATATATTTTTGGCATAATTGTATATTAAAATAATTGTGCAATGAATTTTTAAATTAATAATTTGTGTTAAATTATGTGGTTGTGTTAATTAATTATAGGTACTTATGAATAATGTACATTAGAATTATTTCGCTAGTCATAAATTGTATTTTAAAAATAAAAATACATATTTCTTATATTAATTTTATTCATTAATTACTTTTTAATGACGATATAAATTTTTATGAGTTTACAAATATACACTTATAACTTATTATTTCCTGCTAATATTTCTCGTACAAGTTTAACGGCATATAAAGCCGTACCTGGTGCAGTTGTAACACCATATCCACCATGTCCATAATTATGAACAATTTTTAAATTTTTATTATTTACATTTAAAATTTGTTTTTCAACCCTAACTGGGTCACGATGTGGACGAAGTCCTACCCAATGTCTAATAACCGGCGCAGATTTTAAACTCGGTACTAAAGATGTACATCTTTCTTTAATCGATGCAGCATCATAACGATTTATTGATAAATCGAAACTATCAAATTGACGACAACCACCTAAAGTAACTGCATTAAAACCAGGAATAATATACGTATCGTAATCACCGTAAAAGAATGTTTTTATAAACGGCGCATCGACCTATAAATATAATGTTATTCAATTGTTTTGAAACAAATTTATTTATTATTTTGTACCTTTATTACTTGTCCTCTCAATGGAACTAATTTATGATCGTTACATAAATATTTTGCCCCAAGTCCAGT
>NEEE01005091.1:22618-33048 GCA_002278615.1 Pogonus chalceus | reverse complement strand
AACTTTTACATCAATTTAAATTGAAAAAATCATATTTTATCTATTATTATAAACATTAAAATATTGTTAGAATAAAATTTATTTGATTTTTTATTGTATTTATTACAAAATAATAAAAAAACTATTGAAACCGGATTTTTATTCTCTCCAAATAATTAAAAAATTGAAAAAAAGGCAGATTAAGATATAAAAATTATTAAATGTCTAATTATATTATAAGAAATATAAATATTTAATGATTTCATATTTTAAAATAACTTTAATGAATATAAAAATAAACAATACTTATAAAAGTATTTCAACATTAATTTAAAAAAAAAAATTGATTATAAAATATTTGTCAATATTAAGGAATTGAAAACTATGCACATAGATAACAATAAATTAGATAACAATGTAATCTATTATTTGAAATTGCTCTTGACTTTAAAAATTATCGGCTTAAAATAAATGAAATTTAATGTATTTTCCCAATTACGTATATATGTTAAAATTGTTTGCAAAGCAGATGGTAAAAATGGATTCAAGCCAAATAAATAGATAAAATATAGGACATGCAACACAATAAAAATCAATAATAATCTATAATAAATATATAATTTCTTAAATAGAGAATGTCATTCAACTATATCACATTGTTTTGATGTGATCAAAACCTACGATAAAAGATAATATTTCTTTTATTTTTTAATCTAATAAATTTGTTTATTTTCAACGCCGTCTGCCTGAAATAGAACTGATTTTTTATGTTGTTTAGAATTTTTATCCTACACTCTTTAATAGCGTGACAAATTTTTTTATTTTTCTATTTTCAAATTGTTCACGAAGTCGACTTGTGATACTTTAATTTTCTCGTAGAAAAACCGTGGGAGGTAAATGGAATTAATTTGTTAATTACTTGTAGTAATTGTTTCAGTTTTAACCTTTTTTTTTATAAAACATTTCAATTATTAGATATCAAGCTTCATATTTTCACATTTGCACAAGTTACGGTTCGAAAAATATTTATTTTTAAAATTTAAAGATACAGATAATAATCTGCGCGACTGAAAATATTTAGTATGTTTTTGAAGATATTTTATTTGATATCTATTAGAATAAAAGTTTAAATTGCGACCGGAAATCTATAATGAGAAAGTTCAAAGTTAGTTTAGCATGCTTTAGTATACATGTTATGACACTACTGTTTGAAATAAATACCAAGGCTGTTAGAACTAAAAATACTAACTTCTTGACATTGGTTTATATAAATAAATGGATTCTATGGAAAATTTTCATTTCTAAATGATAAAATATGTGATTAATGTATTGAAAAAGTGTTTAAACATTGCTAAATCCGTGTAATTAATATATTTTAGAGTTAATTTTCAACGCGTTGTTTGTTATAGATTTCTTCTGGTGAAATCACAGGCCCGTACTCAGCCATTTGGCTCTCGGAATGAACGAAGGGGAAAAACAGTGCGGGCTTGCCTCGTTTATACCAATGTCTTGCCGTGGTAGAGCTGAAGCTTTTGCCCGCCGTTTACATAACCGTCTGCGAAGTCTTGGCTCCCAAGATGGCGGCGACGATCCAAGTTCCTCCGAAAGTAGCTGGCTAGCTGCAAATGAAATATCAAACGCAAATGTTACAAACCGCCAGCCAAGGCACAGCGGAACGGAAAGCGATATTTTTATGGATTTCGGAATTTTCGAAACACCTGGAAGTCCAGACGAAGAATTAACCGAACACGAATTATCGAAATTCATCACGAATCCAAAAGATGATCTTCATCAGTTAAATTTAGATGATTGCGGATGTATCGCCGGGAAAACATGTGAAAATAATAAAAGAAACTCTTTAGATAGTGATTCTAGTGATGGGCAATATTTTGATCCAGATACCGGCGATTTAGATCAACAAAATGGTGTTTTAAATCATGTTAATGGTGTTTCTTCCAATTCTACTGATAACTATATTTCGGAAGATGTTACAGATTCTGCGCATATAAAATTAAATAGTTTATCAGAAGTTTGCAATAAAATTAATGAAGTTAAATTAGAGCCGTCCGATATTCCTTCCTCCTCCGAATGTACTTTTTCATCTTTATCCCAAAATGCAAGTGAAGATGATCAGTTTGATGACTCTCTAACCGAAACTGCATCTGATATTCAAACTACATCTGGGTGGTGTCTTAACTTCGATACAAATAAAGTTGCAATTAGTAATAATAATATTTATGGTGCCATAGATCTCGAATCATTAAAAAGTCATGTTGAAGAAAAGATAACTCCCAATTTGAGTTCATTAAAAAATGAAACGAATTCAGAATCATATTGCAGTCATTTTGAGATTCATCACGATTTAACAGTCGAATGTCCTTGCTCCAACCCGAAACTTGAGATTTCCATCCTTCAAATAACAGATAAAGAAGAAAATGAAACTGAGGGATGCAAATGCGCGGATTCAGAAACATGTGTGATAAGTCCTCCAGTTGCAATATCAACGTATGAAATTGAAGATACCGATAAAAATGAAGCATCAATACCAAAAGAAGATTTAGAATGTTTATGCAATAACGAATCAATACAAAATAACAATCTTTTAAAAGTTGAGGAATGCGTTGAAAACGCAGATGAAATAGAAGTAGAAGAACGAACGCCACGAGTTCGAAGATGTTCCTCCTTAAAAACCGGGAAAACACCTCCAGGAACACCTGGACGGAAGAAAATAGTCCGATTTGCAGATGTCTTAGGATTAGATTTAGCAGATGTCCGAACGTTTTTGGACGAAATCCCAAAAGTCCCGATTTCAGCGTATGAAGACCTTTCAGGAGTAGATCTTTCTCTATCCGACGCATCTTTGAGCTCCAATTCCGGTTGTTTAGATTCCGTGCATGCTTCCATAAAAACGTTGGTGCCTTTATTTCAGCAGCCTGGAGGAGAACCCGACTTTATGGATAAAGTCAAGAATAATTTAGTTTGTTTGGAGAATGCCGTCGTTAAAGACACAATAGCTCTCTGTGTTTGTGGTACAGTTCGAGTTCGCAATTTGGACTTTCATAAATCAGTGCATATTCGTTATACTTTAGACCAATGGAAAAGTTTTGCTGATATGCAGGCGACGTATATTGATAATTCTTGTGATGGTTTCTCTGATAAGTTTTCTTTTACTTTATACGTGCACACGTTAACTGTGGGGCAGCGGTTAGAATTCGCGGTGAGGTTTCAATGCAAGGGTTGCCAATATTGGGACAATAACGCTGGGGAAAATTATTGTTTCACATGTATGCCAAATTGTACAAATAGCTCTTATGCGCCTATTACTACTCCAGATGATACTACTTGGGCTGGTGCAGCTTTTTATTAGTGAGTATTTTCGGTTTTCGGTTTTTCTTATATAAATTTCAAAGTGTAACCTTGCAGCTATATGCAATAGAATTATCCTGAATTAATTTATTACACTTTGAATAATTTATATTATGCATGCTTCATTGCTTTACCACCAGGATGGTTGTTCAGTTTTTTTGTACTTTTGTACAATTTTAAATCATGTTTGTACCAGTTTATTATATAAAGTACAATATACAAATTTTTTAATGTACTTTATAGCCAAAATATTTTATAATTTGTATAATTAGAGAATGGATGTGAATTTTTTAAATATAATTATGTATCTTATTATTTATTTGAATGAAATACATATTTTTTTATAATAAATAATAAACTTGGGAGCGTTTTTATTTATTTATTTGAATAAAATACAACCGTTCTGGGAATTTACAGCTCAATTAATTTTATATTAAAAATAGCACTGTTTAGATATACTTACGCTGCATATTAACAATGCATAGAACGCTGTTAAATTAATATAATAATTTTCTATTATTGCTAATAAAAAACTAATTTATAAACATTACAAGCGAAATACTCATTATTAAAAATAGTTAATTCATAGAGACTGAAAATTTTCATTTATATTTATGGCATTATTCCAAATATTAGATGTTAATCGTTTTGGCTTTAAAATTTTAATTATTTTCGGTCTCTTTTTTTTTTGGTATTCAAGGTTTTCTCGATTTAAAACTAGGTTAGTTCATATTTATTGATAAACAAATTGCGAAAGATATTGAAAATATTTATAATAATTGTTTAAATAAATTAAAAATAAATGTTTTTGTATCTTTTGCTGGTAAGATGAGCACTGCATGTATTTGGATTTCGGGAAGGCTTTGAATATTAAAAAAAATGATTTTTCTTGGTAGAAGAACAGAAATACATAGTGTTATACTACACCAGCCATTAGACGCGCATTAGTTGTGCATTGCTGTATCCCAGCTTCTGTATTATTGTGAATAATGAATTATAAAACAGTGCTGAATGTGTACTTAGCGACAACCCGGTAAATTTGCAAACAACAGTCCAGGAAATCGTTACGCAGAGTCTTAGCACCAACAAACACGAAAAACAATTGACTGGGGAAATGTTAACAGCAATTACAGTTTTGCTGTTCGCTTGCCTTTTTATTTACATTCAAAGAATTATATGTTTCACATCATCTTCATAGCATAACTTGTAGCCAACATAGCTATACTTTTATTTATTGCATAAATGCTTATCAAATATATATTTTTTATATGATTAATTCTTGTGATAATCTAAGAATCGTTTATTAACACAATTCTTAATTTGTAACTAGATGTGATAATTAATGTAATAATTTATACTTTCATCGAAGCAATGCTGCATTTAGGCTGTGAATAAAAGTATAGTTTATACTTTTATATTTTGTAATAATACATAAACGGCTCTATGAACAAACTATACTCGCAATATTGTTTTAAATGTTAACATGTTACAAAATAAAATTTTTCGTGTTCATAATGAGCCTAAAATTAATATTTAAGTAAATAATATAACAAATATTTTTTAGATATACTTGTATTGTCTAATATCATATATATATAATTGTTGAAAAATATAAATTCTATGTGAAATATTGTAAAAACGTAGGATGGCCAATTTTAACGTTAATTGAAAGAACTTAGGAAAGTAAAAGAATTGTTAATTAATAAAAGATTCTTCAACATCTTCTGAAATATAAGTTACAGTATTTCTAAAATAGTTTATTAAGTCAAATTAATAAAATACTTAAAGCAATTATAACCAAAATGCCTTAAAAAAACTAAAATTACATTAAAATATAATTTATTTCTTATTTAATTTAATTTTTAATTATATTATATTAAAATTATAACCCTATTTGTATTCAAACTATTATTATTTGACTATTTCTAGATGTAATCAAGTCATCTGACTTATACACAAATTATTTCATTTGTTTTTATCAATTGTTTTAATAAAACAAAATCAGATGACTGTCGGAAAAGTGATTATCAAGTTTGTGATTAGATTGAAGACTGTTTTGGTCATCCTCAATATCAAAATATATATTAAAATAAAATATGTACTGTGTAGTGTGTAATTTTTAAATGTAGTATTCTTTAAATGAACGAATTGACCGAATGTAAAACATATTTGTACCTGAACGAAGGAACATGTCTTGTTTGTGCTGTACAGCGAAAAATAAAATAAAAATGATTTATTCTAAAAAAAATTTTGCGTTTTATTTCAATTTTCCGGGTGCACGCTCATGTGTTGCTGCGATGTGTTTGACTGAAATTTAGTTACGCGTGTTAAACGTTTGTACTTCGTTAATTTGTGTGTTTTTAAACATAATTAGTTGTATATATGTATTTATTTATATTAATATCGGTTTCTGAACGTTTTGTATCATATTTTAATGTATTTTATCATTTAATAGACTTTTGCTAGTTGTACTGTACAGCGAAACATAAAATAAAAATGATTTATTTTAAAAAAATTTGCGTTTTATTTGAATTTTCCGGGCGCACGCTCATGTGTTGTCGCGCATGTGTTTAGTTGTGTGAGTTAAACGTTTGTACTTCGTTTGTATGTTTTTAAACATAATTAGTTGTATGTATGTATTTATTTATATTAAAATCGGTTTTTGAACGTTTTGTATCATATTTTAATGTATTTTATTATCTAATAGACTTTTACTAGCTGAAATTAATTAATTATTGGCGGTAATAAGTGCCCGTTTGTTTTAAATGAACATTTATCGATATTTGAACGTGTTTTAGAGTGCAAATTTAATTGGAAAATCTGTACCAGCGCAAGCAGCTACTAGTAATTCGTTTTAAGGTAAGAAATTACAATATATAATACTGAAAATAATTTACGATTTATTAGTAATAAATATTTGTAAATACAAATGCATCGTAACATGTTAAGTGAAATATTTTCTAAACTGAACATACATACAATCTTATATTGTGCATTCATTAAATAAGTAATATAATAATAACAACTTATTTAATAATTAAATTTTATAAGATAACAACAAGATTGGCAGTTATTTAATAGCAATAAGTATACAAATCCAGGTACAATGACCGCGGAATACTTAATTACAAGTAAAAAATTATCTTAAACAATCACAACTTATAATACTAATTATTATTTATGAATACATTAATCAAAAAATGTTTTATTTTTAATTTCTACAATAATTTATCACAGGGATAGAAATTTTTTATTGTTTATTTGTTAATAACAAGTTTTACAGCTAAAATAAAAGAAGTAACTTCTTTAAATTTGTTAGCAGTCTTAAAATATATTTTTTAATACGAATTTGGTTTTTTTAATTGTTTTATGCAGTTCCTGGTAAACGTAATGCTATTAACTGCTTATGAAGCCGCTGTTTACAAAACTGATAAAATTCTATTTCTCTTGTGAAATTTCTGCGCACGATTTCTTTAACTTCCTCACTTACAGGTGGTTTAAATAAATTCCTATTTATTCTGTTGAAATTGTTGATTTCTTCTGAAAAAAAATTGAATAAGTATATTAGTTTTTCGATGTTTTTATAGTATTGT
This sequence comes from Pogonus chalceus, assembly GCA_002278615.1. Lineage (NCBI taxonomy): Eukaryota > Metazoa > Arthropoda > Insecta > Coleoptera > Carabidae > Pogonus > Pogonus chalceus. Next base: position 26,110 of record NEEE01005091.1, on the reverse strand, counting down.
TTAAAACATACCCCAATAAACTTCACTAGCTCCGGTGAAAAATCTTGGAATGTAACGTTCAAAAACTGTTAAAGTTGTATTTAAATCTTCTAGTACCCCAACGACGGCGTAATGTTTTTCAACGGCCATTTTAGCACGTTCTAGAGCACCAATTGTATTAAATGGTGTGCACTCATCTTCATGTCCGCAGAAGAACATGCTTTGTCGTCGATGATCTCCGATTCCTTCATGGGTTTCACCTTCGATGTAGGTGCATTCGCGGTCGCCACGTAAAACGCATGTTTCGAAATCCTAAATTTGAAAATAAAACATTTTAAAAATTAATAAATAAAATAAATTAATGTACAAACCTTTTTAAGCCACATTGGATCTGGTAATGGGATATCAGGGAATGCTTGTTTGCGTTCTACATAGTACCAAGGGGCTCTAACATAATAGTACCAAGAAATCACCCGTTCTATAGGATCTCGTACTATATTTACATAAATTGGTTCTGGCATTTCATACCTAAAAAACACAAAAACCAATCAAACATAAATCCTAAAATTCTTATTCTATAATTTATAATTACTTACTGACTAAAATTCGTAAAACAAACATGTTTAATGTAAACTGCTGGCGGATCATAATTACTAACAAGTGCTGCTAATCTCGCTTGATCTATTGGCGCTAATCGAATCGTTTCTACGCGTTGTACATGATCCCTATGAAATCCGAATTCATTTCGCATACTTAATCTTCGTAAAAGTTCCATAAATGTTTGGGAACCTACTTTTGGTACCCGATTGAAGAACATTATTTCTTGGCGGGCATGGCGCGTGTTGTTTAAAGATCTGGCGTCGAGGGTATCCATCTGAAAATTTAAATATTAATTTTATTTGGCATCGGTTCATTGATTGTTAAAATGAATACTTAAAAATATATTGCGAAAAACAACGAAAAATAAATAAATTTATTCATATATTTGATTAAACAATGTTTAATAGAAATTTAATAAAGAAAAGTATTTTAAATAAGCAATAAATAAAGTAAGAATAAAAAAAAAAGTCCGGTAAAATTGAATTAATTTTGACGGCAAGTAATGGAACGCTTGCCGGTAAAATATTTTTGAAATCGTCGGGGTATTAGTTCAGCGGGATTCGTGTAGATGGTGCCAGATATCTCATTTTAGTTTCATTCAATATAGCATTAGCGAAACTATCGTATACAGACAACCTTAGTCTTGTTTGATATTGCTTTACTGGCGTAATATTTAATTGTATTTTTTCGATATCTTTTACTACATTGGCCTTTAATACTTATTACAAGTTATATATACACATATAGTTTTATAATTATAAATGTTGAACCTCTGCAATTGGGTTTTTAAGTAAACAATTGAAAAATAAAAATAGTTTAATTGTTTTATACCTACAATTCCAACTATAAAATTAAAATATGTTTTAAATACCACGAAAATTTATTATTTCTTGTATTAAAAAGAATTAAAAATGGTTAAAGGATATTTCAAATAATAAATGAATATAAAAAATAAGCAAAAAATAATTCATTTGTTTTAAACAGAATAAATATAATTCAATTGTTTTAAACAATGCCAACTATAAAATTATAATACTTTGAATGTTTACTACAAAATATTAAATTAATTTATAAAATATTTAATAAAGGAAATATCTTTGATATTAAATATAGTTAGAAAAACGTAGAAAAATAAAATAAAATGATTTCATTTGTTTTAAACAACGTCAACTATTAAATTTATTTTTTTTTTTCAATAAAGTAACACTTTTTTACGTTCAGATTTAAATTTCAACATTTTCATAGCTTAGGATGTAATTATTCATATTCAAGGCAATAGATAATAAATCTTAAATTTCTTACAATTTCCTGTAAATAAATTATATTTTAAATAATAACACCGAAAACTAACAACAATTAAAAATAAATAAATTAAATATTACATAAAACAAAACAAACACATACTCAACCGGTACTTTACAAGTATTTTCACATAAAAAACATGCAAAGTGCATCTTAAAAACCGTTAAAGTATTTTTTACAAATTCGCATATAAGATAAAAGCGTTGTTTTACAAGAATTTGCAACTTAACAATAATATAGTTGGTCTACTTGTAACAATTACTTGACAACGGGAAGATACAAAAAAATGCAGTTGACATACATGGTTTTCTGTCCACGGAAGTCAAATGCATTTCTATTAAAATCTGTTTTAATTATTTTATTGTTATATTTAATTAAATTCGTATAATGTTTAAAACAATTAATGTAAATTAATATTGTAACATATGTAAATGCATTGTGTACTATATTAAGGAAATATGTAATTTTTATTAATAACATACATATGTAATAACAAAATGCTTTTATTTTATATGAAAAAGAATTTTTAAATTAGATCTTTCCGCATATAATCTCATGTTTGAAAATTTATAGGAGCAATTATTGTAATTAATAAAGTAAAAAATTTTTATGTATGTAAATTGATAGGTGTTTACAGGAAATTGGTAATATTATCATTTAATAATTGTTATGCAAAGTTTCAATGTTAAGATCAATAACTATTATTATATTAATTATTTATTTATTTGTTTATTAATGATGATTCATTTTTCAACGGAAGAAAAAGTTAATTGTCACAAAAACTGCAACAATTATTCTTAAATGAATATTATTAAAAATAAAATTTAAGTCACTATTATTTGTTCATGCTTTCCTCATAAATGAAGATAAAAGTTCACATTTATCAAAATCTTTGTTAAAATTCGCAAAATTAATAAAATTAAATTATAGAAAGGACAGAAATTCATTTTTAGGGTTTACGGAAATAAGTTCAAGATGTCCCAAAAGGGTCGGGGTATTTCCGAAGTTTGTAAACCTCTCGAACATTTCAGTCGCAAAATTTAATTTGTTGAAGATGGTCTGTTGATTTTAATTCCTACACAAGCTAAATTTTGTAAGGTTTAAGATGTAAATCCTTGCTTATAATTCTTTGTAAAGACGATTTTCAAACTTTTCTTATAATTCTTGACCCTTTTGAGACAGCCTGTATTATTATTATTATAGCAATTTTCATATTTTTATAACTTAAATTATTTAAATTTAATGTACTATATTAAAACAAATTTAAATATTTTTATAACTATCTCTTTTCAAACATAATAAGTAAATTAATTCAAATTCTATAAAAAATTAAATGTACAATACTATAAAAATATAACAAAAATTAAGGTCAAAAGTCCGAAAAAATCGTAATAAGTTTGACGCCAACTGAAGCAACGCTTGTGAATAACATATTTATTAAATTGCCGGGCTATTAGTTCAACGTATTTTAAGTAGATGGTGCCAGAAATCTCGTTTTGATTTTATTATACATTTATAAAGCAAATTTAGACAAGGAAAATTTGTTGTAGACTGATTGGTATCGTCTTTTACTTTAGAATTTTGTTTTTTTACGATAATTTTTTTATAGAA
>NEEE01005128.1:16851-27939 GCA_002278615.1 Pogonus chalceus | reverse complement strand
AGAGAATTTATTGTAAAATGCATTAATAGGTTGTTATATTCACTTTGACAATATTTACTGAAATAGTATATTTTAAGTTAAATATGTAATAAAAAAACAGCAGTGATAAACAGTACATTTAAAACATCTATAATCTGTTAAATATAAAATAATAAAAAATAACGAAAAACAAATTCTAATCTACAAAAATATGTATTAAATGGTTACATCAATGCTACTTTTTAAGCTATGATGATACAAGTACTAATACTTATAACAACACAATTATCAGAATTTAATGATTCTTTTGTCTGTAGTAATTTCAAAAACTGAATCGCATGGCTTTACGAATCAAATATAATAATGAACTATGACATGTGTAATTTTTCATTTGAAAATTGGTTAGACAAAAGTCGAAATGTATTCTTGTGAATGTAAGGCCTATTATAAATGTAAATTAACAAACGAAATCAAAATTTAGCGTTAATTTAATGTTATAAAAATATTTATCTCGATTCAATAACTAGATAAATTAATATCAAAATCTTAATAATTGATAAGAAGTAATATATTGAAATGAATAATTAAATTAATATAAAAATGTATAAGTGACTTTNAAAAAAAAAAAAAAAAAAAAAAAAAAAAAAAACAAATAAAAAAAAAAGGATAAATTTTTTTTAAATATTCATAGTTTCGAGTGTTTCATTCATTGTGAAAAATAAATAAATTTTGTTCAGTAGAATAATCAGCTAGATAAAAAATATTTGTTAAATTACTGCCATGTTTTCAAACAAAGTTAAAAGAAGTCAAACACAACGTTAAACTTATTGAATTGACTTAAAATAATTTTGTTGAATAAATAAACTAAATTCTATAATATGATTTATATTGTACATAAAAGTTTTTTTTTTATATAAATTCTATAATTATTTGTAAACAAATTTGGTACAATTGTTAGTGATGTTTTATAACATTGTCTATATTTGTTTAATTATTAACTATAATTCTGGGAATTAAGCATGTTTATAAATTTTTATCAGTAACGCTTAGAATTATAAAATAAATAAAATAAAATGATGACTAAAACCAAAGAAATAAAACTCTTTTTTCATCCGTCTTCCACTCAAATATACTTTACTGGCAATAATACTTTTAAAAATTTTAATTCGTATGACCTTAATACGGACAACTGGTGGTACTAATGAAGTAAGTTTGCCTATTTGAAGCCAGCTGTTACTATGACGGAATTGACATCTGTGTTTCTAACCGTAATTTTCATTTGAAATAAGAAACAACTAGCTTCAAATTCTGAAATTAACTATGACAGTACCACCAGTTAATAATTCAAATCTTCATGTAAAACAAATAGGTATTATTATTTAAATTTGCAAGTAAAATTGTAATATTTTAAAGATATATTAAATATTTATTATTTTACTAGAAACATATGTTCTTTACAAATAACACTAATGTTTAAAATTTTAAATTATATCCTGAAATATTTCGCGAAATATGCATCGGATCGAAAAGACATGCAAATCAATAGTTTTATAATTTAGAGAGGGACATCTGATTTTGTCATAATTTTTGCCCCCCAACCCCAAGGGAGGCAGGCAGAGGGGTCATTTCATAATTTTAAATGGGAATCCCTATTTTTATTGTAATCATGTTTTTGTATTTCTGACAGATAAGGCTACAAACGGATGTGTTCATTTAAATTATATTCTGAAAAGTCAGTGCCATCTATCAAAAATTATAAACGAACATTAGGGGTTCCTATTTATAATTTTAAAATTATTCTCCCTCAAGATTAGAGGGCTCAAATTTTAACAGAATTAAGTGTGTCTATTTAAATTATTAAACTTTTAATCAGAAACTTTGCGATCCGATGCATATTATGTAAGATATTCCAGAATATAATTTAATATTAATACCACCGTTTGCAGAGCCATCTATCAAATATACAAAAAAAAACTCTTAAGCTAAAATTCACTTAAATTTTTATAGTTTGTCTGAATCTGCAATAAGAATAAGGGATTCCCATTTAAAATTTTAAAATAACCCCTCTTTCCTGCTTTTGAATTACTAGTTCAGGGTGAATTGACAGAATTAGAATTTCAAACTATCAAGCTTTTGATCTTGATATTTTTTCGATTTGATGCGTATTGCGCAAAATATTCCAGAATATAATTTCAAATAGACAACTGTACATTATCTGTTGAAATAGTAAAAACTAAGACAACCACTTTCAAATGTATTCATTTTGGCCAAAAGTACCTTAAATTAAAATTAAATGATAAATATATAAATGTTTAACATTTACTAAATAATATTATTATGTTCTCAAAAGTTATGAAAGTTAGGAAAATATTTATCATAAACAATAAAGATATACCATATAACTAAAAGTAAAGTCGAATATTTAAATTATAATTTTATATATGCTTTTATGCCAAAATAAAAAAAAAAATAATTAGTAATTATATTATCGTTGAGCAGAAAATTTCAGTAAAAATAACAGAAATAAAAACAATTTTTCCCAGTAGACAGAATTATGAAACGTTGTATATATTACTGTCCTAATAAAACATATTTACTAGGTATATGGTAGGTAATATACGTTTATGTGTTCCATAAAAAACACATGACGGAAAAAAGTAAAAAAAACTTTTTAATTGTTTCAATTTTTAATTATTTATATGTAATTATACTGAACTTTCGAAATAACAATATAACATCAAAATTTTATTCGGAATATTTCTGCTCTAAATCATACGACAATATTTTTCTGATGAAATTTTCCTCTGTTGAATAAAAATTTAATAATTGAACCGGAATTAGAATACAACGTTTATTTTTAATTTCGCTGAGTTTTAAATTAATTGAAATTTAATCTACATTTTGTAAAATAAGTAAATACTTTTAAAGTATTTTTCATGTACCATTTTTATATCCATTTCAGGGTTGTTGTTTTTTTTTTTTTATCAAATTGTATATTTTTTATTTTCATTTTAGTAGATTTATTTTATATTTATATATAATTCTGTTACATATTTTATTTTGTTTCTTTATCTTTTAGAAATTAATGTTTTATTTTTACAGTTTCCGAAGCCATTTTGTTAATAAATTCATAAGTGAAAATCAAACAAAAATTTATTCCTTTTTGTATGTTAAAATAATAAATGTCAATCGGATAATCAGATACTACAATAGAATATTTATATCTGTTTATGTTCTTGTAAGATCTGTTTTGTATCAATTAACATGTTAAGTTATTAATGCATTACTCCCAAACTGGAAATGAATTGTTATTTAATGTTTTACAATTTGTAGTTCTTAGAATATTTATCTTAATTTATGTAATTAACAATCATAAAGAATATGAACTATTAATAAGAAGTGTCACATTTTGCTTTCGATTATTTTATATGCACTATTTAATTTGAAGCCACTGGTTTAACAAATTTTATTATTTCATTTAATATTGCTTCAAAAAACAGAACGTAGTTCTCCGGATAGTGAGAAAATAAAAAATAATAAAGTTAATGCTGAATTTTAATGAAATAATTTAATAGTCTCATCTGGACCAAGACTGAACTATATGTAAGACCAAGATTAAACATGCAAAACTTAAAGAAAATTAGGCAATGGTTAAATCAATTTATAAACTTTCTACAATCGACTGAAAGTAATTGTAATTAACATTAAATTTTGTAACCAATTATAATTTATAAGAAAATCATATGAATCAATTTCTTAGTATTGTAAATATTTATAATTTACGTATTTTTTCAGTATACAAAAGAAAATATTTTTCACATTTATGAAAATTCCGATAAAGTAATTGGTAATATAAACACCGCTATAACTTATTCTCTATTTGGTTTGTCGATTTAACTTTGGATAACTAATTCTATTAAAAATTATTAAACAGAAAGTTAAAAAGACTATATATTTTAATAATTAAAATAAATTTAAAATGTTAAAAATATAAAATTAATATGACAGAAAGAGCAAAAGATAAAATAGAATATGACAAAAATAATATAAATAATTGTCTTTAATACTTTTAATATAACCTAAAACTAGTAGAAATCTTTTTCTTCTTAACTTAAAGTTTTCTCTAAAAGTTTCATTAAAAATTGGGTATTAAAAATTAAAACTTATTGTTACTTTAAAGGCATTTCTTTTATAATGCACGGTATATTTTAAATTAGCGTTACTATCGTTCAAAAAAAAATTTATTTAAATATATTTGTCACAGTGTAGGTCAGTTATGAAACTACTTATCCTATCCTTTTTCTACTCGCTAAAACTCGACTCATAACATTACTTTCTAAATTTTTAATTTAAAGAACCTTAAAGCAGTCAATGATAGAATAGATTAAGTTAAGTTCAGAATTTAAAGTGAGCTATAACTGTAAATTTTGAAAGAAAATTAGTGATAGCCTGCTTTAAATCTAAACCCAATCGTACTACCAGCCGTTAAAAAGTCATTCAAAAGCTAGTTCCTAGTTCAAAAATAATAAACAACATTAAATTAAAAATTAGTTTATTCATATTTCTGTCAGAAGCAATAATAAAATAAAATAAATGCATAGGATTGAGTAATTAGTAATGTAATAAACTTTCGTCATATTATCGTTTTGCATATTTGCAAATTTGCAATTTTAAGGTTTCACCATCGAAAATAATTGCATTCCATAAATTTAAAATGTAATTTTATTTATTCAATGTGCAAATATCTTTAGATTAATATCTTTAGATTATATTAATACATTAATCATCTAAAATGCATTATTAAGATAAGATTAAAGACATGATTATTTTTAATTATTTATAATTATGAAAGGTATATTTATATTTAAAAATTTATAATGTATATAAATATATGCATCTGTAACAATTATTTATAATATAAGTGTAATGTAAATGTTTATGAATAACAAATATATAAACTAATTATTTTTGAATTATACCTTGAGCCACATATTAAAATAAGATAAGGTATGTTTATCTGACTTGATCAGAAATAACTGATACAAATATAAATTAATAATAAAAGATTTGTTAAAATATACACGCACATTTACAAAAAAAAAAAACCCTGATAAATGAAATTATGTAAATTACAATCACTGTTTCATACAATAAACAAGAATAAATAATTAGTTTTACACATGTTTATGTTAATTTACAATATCATAACCTACAAAATGATTCAACTGTCATAATAATAATCTTTTTTATTTACTTACTTGTCATTTGGCTCCATAATTATAGTTATATGATACACAATAAACAAAATTAATATTTACGAATTTCACTTCAGATGTCACATTTTAACAAAATTTCTTTTACATATTTGTACTTTATTCTAGGTGACAGGTGTGTCATGCGAAAACACTGGAGTAGTAAAGTGAGAAATTTCATAAGTTTGATAAGGATGAGATCATAGTGTAAAACATGTGAGAGAAGGAGAAAATACTATATATATCTTGGTATTTGAAATGATACCTAGCATTGCTACGAAACGCATATATACAATTTTCAATGTTTCCAAACGCTAGGTTACTTTTTTCTATATTGAAATTTAACTTATATGTGTTAAGAGAGATAAGTATTTCTAGGCGAAGCATTTATTTTTTCTTTAGTAAATGTAAAACAAAGATTATATTTAGAAAAAAGTTCATACCTGATGTATATTTTTGCAAGTTTAATGTAGAATGTATTTAAAAGTAAAATTTAATTAACTTGAAAATTTGAATTAACCAACTGTTTCTTTGTCGACTTTTAAACAACTAGACAAAAAAACATGAAACACAACTTGAAATAAAAAAAAAATTAGGAAGGTTAAAAACATAAAATTTTTACCGTTTAAGATAAAAACCTAATTTACATAAATCTAAAAATTATCGCGGTTAAATTCGGGCAATAAAGTTCTAAAATTTATTTTTCATAGTCACTTATATTAATACATCGTATGATTCAACTGCGCCAGCGGTGCCAACTTGCTGCGTTGCGCTATTAGCCATGCTGAAAACATCGGCTAACGTAGCGTACAGCGGCTAATCTGATTGCCTTGAGCATAGCTACGACTTTATTGTCTACTTTGGCAACACGAAAATGTAATTAAAACTTCATACAAAAGACGACTAGATCAATGTTCCGACTCTTAAATACGTTTTAAATACAAGTTTACTCGGACAATAGTTTACTATAGTTTACTTTTTAACTAAACAAACTACTGCCAAAAATTCTTAACTACTCATACTTTTATTTATATTTAAAAAACAATTATATTTTTCATACAACAATAAAAATTAAAATGATTTCATAAACAAAAAGCTCGTTGTTGAAATTCGGATAGAACTTATTAAATAGTTAATTGTCAAATAAGTTATTTTACTGCTATATTTTTTTTTACATTTTAAATCAGTATACTCTGGTAAATTATAGTTAATAGGTTTATATTTGAACAACGATAAGAAATCGGTCGATTACCGCCATCTAAAGGCGACTTTGTAATTTTTATGGTTCGCAAAATTGTCTTTATGAGTAATCAATCCGTCCAACAGTGGAATAATTTGAAACCACATAGTCTTTAAATGATGCAATAATATCAACATCTAATAGTTATTTACATACCAAGGGCGGGAACGACTGGTTCACGGAANACTGCAGTCAAATCAGACAGAATGTATTGTCAACTGTGTTAATGAAATGCACTAAATTTATACTTAAAAATTAAATTTCATTCAATAATTTACCACTTTTTATAATTATTATTAGGAAAAGTAAAGTTTGGAAAACTATACTTTTTTATTATAAATACAGTTTTTTAATAGATACCTTTCGAAATAGGAGTGCTTTTTGCGAAATTTCCCGTAAGACTTTCTGGTTACAATGCGGTAAATAGAAATTTCAGATGTTGCTAGGGTAACGCACATCAACACTTTTCAATGCATGAGTACAAAAAATATATTTTCGTACTGTAGAAAATATCGATGTATCCATATTAATTGAATTGTCGACAATAGCAGAAATCGGTTTTTTCTCCAAAAATTCTACGCAAATATCTTAACTGATAAGATTCTAAAGCTGTTGAGACTTTGTTTTTACTAAACGAGTATGTGAATAACCAAAATTGCTACATATAGAATAATGACACCAATCTACAATAGAAATTATAGATTCCATTTTATCCATAATAATGCATTATTTGGTGTAATTTACACGAAGGTACATCGGATTGGATTGCTTCAAAAATGATGTTGGATCTTACAATAAATGAGACATGAGCAATGATTTTTTTTTTATTTAATAGTATTAATTAGTTCAATTCGGATATTTGCTTTTAATAAATTGGCGATACATTGCAAACGACGATTTTGCAACAATAAACTTGAAATCAAAATTGGACGATAATTTCGAATTAGACCTATTAATTAACCACTAAAATTGTGCAAAATGACTCCTTCTAATTATTTCCTGTGGGGCTACATGAAATCATTTATGTTTATAAAGCAAAAACAATTAACAACTTTTATACCAACATTATTGGTGTGATTTGTGACATATGGCTAGTAGTGCTTTATAAAGTGATCCAAAATATGCTTATCTAAGAACAGCACGGTCGTATGCCACAAATTATTTTCAAATATTTTTCCGATTCAAAAGATTATTTCAACTTAGATTAAATTTTTGTGTTACTTTAACAATTTACTTTTTTTTTTAATTTAAAAGCAATAACTTTTTTTAATGATGTTCAAAAAACCATATTGTAATATCAATTCGAAACAATAATTAAATTTCAAAAGTGTCAAATGATAGTCTAGAATTAAAATAAAATACAGTATATCATGTCAAATTCAAAAATTTTAATAAATTTATATTTTAAAAAAATATTTAATTTTAATTTTAAATTGTATTTAAATTTAAAAAATTATGTTCTATAGAAGGATTAATTATTAAACAAAAAAACATGCACCAACTTCTTTCTACATAATGAAATTAGTAAGTTTGTAAACATGAGGTCAGTATAAATTTTGGTTGAAGTTTTGTGGTATGAAGCAACTTGTATTATCCTGCGCATATCTCTAGAGAGCTTTTAACCTTTTATGATCTGTGGGGACACGAAAGACCCCTAAGAAGAAGAATATTCTACAACTACGTTATCTTAGTAGTTGTAACCTTGTAACTTTAGAGTAGAGAGTTAAATTTCAATATTAACTAAAAGTTTGGTACAAAGTCAGAGAAATTTTAATTGATTTGCTAACATACTTACAAAGTTTCAACTTAATTACAAATAATTTTAAAAAATAATAATTTTTATGCCAATATTCTTGACACGTAAATAGAACCTTTCAATTCTTTCTTTATGTTTTGTAATTCATATTAAATATTATTTCTCAATGTGCAACTCACATTACACTTTTATATTGTAGGTCGAATGTATTATAAAATTAATCAATAAATAAATTGTATGTATATAAAGACCTTGATTTTCTATATAAAGTTCTCGAATCTTAAATTTTTATGAAATAATATTTTTTAAAGATTTACATCATTATTTATGTTACTACATCGTAAAATAGTATAGAAAATTAATTTATTCGGTAATAATAGAAAAAAATATTATATCACGATTAAAAAAAATGTTTGAAGATTTTACAAAAAAAACTTACCAAATAGTAGCTGTATGCAATGTTGTTGCAGGACGCCTGAGACAACATTGATCGCCACAATGAGATTCTCCCCCTGCAGAAGCACTTCTTGGAGGTGGTGGTGTAGCACTAATATGCCGTCCGCCAGATTGTCCCACATATTCAACACTTGGACTCGAACAAATATGTTTACAAGGTACTTTACTAACACGTACACCAGGCGATGTAAAACCAACGCACTGCAAGTCTTTTTGAAAATTTGCACATTGTATTGCTTTTTCCTGATGAAAAGCAGGTTGCAATAAGTCACTTTGATGATAACACTGAATATCTTTTGGTTGATTCACATAAGTCTGTATTTCTTTTCCTTGAGAAGTAACTGAACTACTTGAACTGCTTGATCCAGGACTGGATTTTGAAAGTTGATAACCATCTTGGTACTGATTACAACACTTTGCTCGATTTGGTGTTCCAAGATGAGAGTAACGCATCCGTTGATAATGATTGTGTTGAAATGGTACTGGTAGTCTGTAATGGTGGTGGTAACCTAAGTCCCGACGCATGTAAGGATCGCCAGAGTTGTTTTGGCTCCATTTGGGATATCTTTCGTAAGTTTGATATCCCTGGTAGTACGGTTCTTGAGGTTGTGGAACATATCGTTCTACTGGAGTATGAGCCGTAGGAGGTAGATACCTCTCGTTTGACCCATATCTATCAGGCGGATGGTATTGTGGTGTCTGAGGATACCTATCCGATGTAGTGTAGCATTGATATCTATCCTGATATCTTGGTTCAGGCATGTGATATTGACCGTAACGATCATTATTACCACTCTGATATTTATCCGGATTTGGAGACACTGAATATCGCTCGGGATAACGTTTATCCGTCGCAAACCTATCTGGTTTCGGACTAAATTTCTCCGTTGGAGATGGTGATAGAGGTGGAGGAGGGATAAATCGTTCAGTGGGAGTTGCAGTCGTCGGACTGGGAAACGGATTCGATGGATAACAGTCGGGACTGGGTGTATTGGTTGGTGATAACGGAGGTGGCGGAATAAACCTATCACTGGCAGGTGCTGGGGAAGGAGGTGGAATGTACGGAACTTGATTGTAAGGGATGCGTTCTTGAGAAGAGAATGACCTCTCCGTACCATTTTGCGTAGCAAACCTTTCCGGACACGGAATGGCTGGGTACCTCTCGCAATTAAATCTTTCTTGTTGATATTCTTGAGTTGGCACTTGAAACCTATCTTGATGATGGTATCTCCCACTAGTCGCATATTTCTCCGCATACGACTGATTACTTCCACTATTGTTCTGAGAATTCCGCGGTTGCGTGTGGTATACAAGATCATTGTTTCGATCGTTCGAAAACCGTTCAACAAGATTATATCTCTCCAGCGACCGGTCCGAACTAGACGAGCGTTCATCATTTGTATGGTACCGGTCGGTGACCAAGGTTCCATACCGATCAAGGCTACCAATATTTTGATGCCGGTAATCCGAATGTGAGTATCGGTACCTATCGGTAGGACAGTGACCCGATGTCTGGAGCCTCTCAGTAACCAAATTCCGATCCGTAGCAACCGTCGAATAACGATCAGTAGGTAATCGGTCCGAGGTGTAGCGTTCATGTAAACGTTCCGTACCCTCAACTTTTTCCGGTGTTTGGAAACGATCCGGGAACCTTTCCAAGCGTTCCGTCGACGAGGCGGCCGCATAGCACGCGTGCAGCCTATCACTGCCCGAGGAAATGCTACCACGTTCTGACAATCTCTCTTGTGAGTTCGCCTATTGTTACAATACAAATTTATTAATACATATCAAATTAAAAAATATATTTTTATTAAACATGATTTATTGAAATATTTAGTATAACATACCTGTAATCGATCGGGTGCAACAGAACAGCCAGCAGGGCAAATAACAGTACCAGTGGCACCGACAGTGTTAGAGGTAATGGGTGGTGCAACACCCGATTGCGACGTCTGTGCCGTCGCTGCAACACTGGCAACCGCCATGTTTGTCGCAGATGCCGAAGGCACCGGGCTCGGTGCACCGGCATGGTGCAAGAGCAATTGTTGCCGGCGGGAAGTGGAAGTCGTCGTCGTCGTCGGGCCATAATCATCTTCTGCAGGCATCCTGGTGGCCCTGGGCCCGCCGTCAGGACATCTGCAAGTAAATATAATATTATTTGTATATCTTACATTTGCAATAATTAGTTATTTGTTTATGTATATTTATTTAGTGTATAAATAACATCTGTTACACAACAACTACCATAAATAATATATTTTTATATTTATTATGGAATTGTTTTCTCAGGCTTACAAATATTGTAATATACTCTTTATGAAACAGGAACAAACAATATTTTTTTAATTTATCAAAATAAAATTATCTCACTTCTTTAAAAATATAATAATTAGTTATACTAATAT
>NEEE01005128.1:4938-16769 GCA_002278615.1 Pogonus chalceus | reverse complement strand
TATATATATATGCTTTTAATAAGTTAATTAAAAAGTATTAAGTTTAAAGTTGAATAAAGCAGCACATAATATAATACTATGTATAATATATTATCAGTAACGTAAGGTGTTCCATTAAATGAAATATGAGACAATATAACGTATTAAAACAATAAAAAACGCAGCAAATTCATATGTAAAACAGGCCGTAGGTACATAATAAAAATGATATACAATATCCTGCTACAGTATAACGGTATAGCGACAAAATGGAATTCAGTTGAACTTGCATCAATTTCAGAACTTCATGTTTATTATTATATAGTACCCTGACTACTTTAATATACCGTGTGTTAAATAATGCTCCTATATGTAATTAATACCCATAATAAACGTATTAATCATTAAAAAAGCATCAATTATAAATTCTTTGAACTCTTTTTTTTTTTCAACTATCAACTAGGTACAAATATACAATGCAAAGCTAATTCCCCCTTAGTCTTCATTATGCCATTATGAAAAATATGGATACTAAGACATTTTGTTATATATCAAATTAAAAAGTGTAAAATAAATAAAAAACTATAGTATGTGTAAAGTTTAAAGGAAACTATAAAAATATAATGATTATATATAAAAATATGGAAACATTATTGTTAACTTAAAATTCACTTCATTATAGTAAAAACTATAAATCGTTATTTGTGTATTAAGAGCGCAAAGTGGGACATTGCCGATTGAGAGATTGTTGCCGCGCGACTTAGGAGCGCGGCATTTTCTCGAAATCGACAATGTCTATTTGCGCTCGAAATACACACAAGATTTTTTCTACAGTCGCCACAAACTTTAAGAGATATTTGAAATTTGTTTTTGGTGTTACTGTGATGTCACACTATTGCTATCTTTGCACACTATAGAGTGTGGTGCGGAGTGAGATAGGAATATTAGTTTCGCCGTGACATCATATTGATATTATATATCAATTGTAGTTAAACTGAACACAATTGATTTTTTAATATCTTTTTTTTTTAAAATAAACGAACTTTATTTTAAAATAATAAAAAAAATCATTTGTCGTTATTTTCTATTCTTACTGAGCTATTCAATCTAATCTAAGCATTTTTAATTTCGTTTTTGTAAATGAATGCCCTATTTTATTTCTATACTCCTTAGCAGGGCATATTTTGTTTGGTTATGTAATATACTAACAGAGCAATTATATGTCAGATTGACTTGTGAAGGTAATAAATGTGTAGGTAACGACAGTGGTATTAATTTTTGACTAAACATTTCCATTAAGAATGTAAACAAGTAACATTTTATAAAAATTTGGACAGCAAGTGTTTTTTTATTTTGTCGCTCTAGAGCGGCAAAGTACCATTTTGCAGTCACAAAAAAGAGCGCAAAACGCCTAGTTTGTATAGCGACTGTAGAAAAAGTATATTTTTAAACTGGCATTATTCCAACTGTACATGATGTAGACTTGATTACATATTTATTTATCCAAATTTGATAATATATATTATACAATAAAAATAGCTTTTCAACGTAAAAAATCAATAACAATATATTTTAATAAAAAAGGAGCCTTAATATATATTCTTAAATTTTATTTATCGTGAATGAAAATTTCATTTTTTTAAATTAGTATGAATATAGGAAGAAATAAAATAAACTTATATTTTAGTTTATGTATTTTCGAGAAACACTCGGTGTACTTGTATGCTTAATATATATCTGCATATATAGTTGGTATGAGCATTAACGACAGTGAATATAGTAGCTTTAGTATTTATCATTCCCAAATGCGTTTACCTACATTAGTGTAATTACATTGAATAGAAACTAGTAGATTTTCACCTATGTTTCATTTCATTTATATGTACGAAGTAGTTGCTCTATTGGCATTTGACCTTTTTATTACCCTATAAATTACATATACATTATAGGGACACAGTGAATTTCATCAATTTTATATATTATTACATAATATTATTTTTCTTACAAAATATACATTATATTGTAATTTTTTCTTGTATTTTTATTTTCAGTAAATACGAATAGAATATTATAAATTTTGATTTGATTTGAATTGGATTAAAGAAATTATATTTTTTTTAAAAAACCATTTTAAAATTGTTTACAGAAGTTTTGTTATTATTATTAGAAATATGTGTGGTATCTCGTAAATATACGAATTTCCATTTAACTATAAAATATATTTTTTATATTATTTTTGAAGCGGTTTTCTTACATGTTGTTTTGTTTATGCATAAACTTATTATTATGTAGCTCTAATTATTCCTTTTTTTTTTCTTTTTACTTTTTATAGGAATATTTAATAACTTGTTATATATTCTTTTTAATGTTGCCAAGGCAAACGGTTAATTTTCAAAATAGAAGGCTTTAACGGTAAATGTCTCAGTACGAGGAGAAATAATCGATATCTTTCAAGCATTGATAGAAGAATTGGAGGACTACGACACACTAGTAAAGCAATTGAATAGGCTGTATGGCAACACGCACCTGGGGTCTGTGTGTATGAAGCAACTAAGGAAGAGATACCACAGATCTAAAGATAAATAGTCATCGACATGGAGCAAATATATTAATAATAAGCAGATGTTATATATTCGACATATCCAACTATTATTTTCACTTTCTTAACGCTTAGTTGATACAGTCGAGCCTTTCTAAAGGTGCTCTGTGTAAAGGTGCTCGCTGTCTTAGAGTTACAGAATACATTGCGTAAAGGTTCTCGAATATTCCCTCACTTGCATTCACGAGCTACAAATCATAATTCAGAGTTTAGTTTCCCCTTCAATCCTGCCGTTTCCGCGCGCACCCGAGAGCTCAAGGAGATTTTTTTTAAATATATGGTGGGGAGAGCACATTTAGACAATGATCCTGCCCCGACAGAAAAATGTTTTTGTTTTCGAAAAATTATTTTTGCAGTGTACGCAATTTTGTTTACATTTGTTACGTTTTACAAAGCGTTTGTATATATAGAAACTACTGCTTTTTTGGAACACATAAAACGTTTCAGATCACATAACCCATTACTTCGTAGCAACGACTATAGTTCGTTTGATTGATAGTTTGTTTGATTCGCCTGCACATCCTATAACTTCCAACAATTATAGTCGACACCAAGAAACAATGTAGTTACATAATCATTGTACGTTTACACGATACCGCCCCGCAATCTTATACGTTTAATGAGTTCCGAAAAATCCGTTGTTGCATATACACAAACGCTTTGTACAGAAGTTATCAATGTTAACAAAAACAGCATAAATTGGATATATAATTTTTCAAATAATGTGGCGACGTACTTCACATTGTTAAGAAGTATGTCACTAAGCGTTAAGAAGATGTTAAAGGTAATAACGTATGTCGAAGTAAAATATCTGCTTATTATTATGCAACTAAATTGTTTCGTGGTGTCGACTATAATTTTGAACACTCAATGTTTGAGTTATTTTAAGAATTTAGATTAATTGCTAATAAAAATCGTAAATAGAATAATTCGAAATTTCAGTTAGATTTAAAAAATATTTCTTTAAGCTTGATTCCAAATTTAGAGCCTATCCATCTTCAGAAAATAAAGATTGTAATAAATAATAATAAATTAAGTATCTTTTTGACATCAGCTTACTATGCTCAATACATAAAAAAAAAACAATACACATGTACGTATATAAATCTGTTTTTTATTTTTAATAGAATTATTAAAATATTTATTCAGGCGTCCTAAATTGGAATCTCCAAATCTATAGCAGCTATAAAGTAGGTTAAATGTATGGCTTTTAGTGTTTACGTAGTTTCCGTTAAAAAACATTGAAAATTACGAGCAGTTCGAAAATTATTCAAAACAGATGAAATTTTTAAAAAGGCAAATAACTCTGTTATTATAAAAAATATTTAAAAAATGTTTCAAATAAATTAACATAATTTGATAAAAGAAATCTAAAAATGATGTAAAAATAAAAATTTAAAATGGCCGTTTCCAAGTTAGTAATTTCCTTATTTTAAATTGTAGCCATATTGAATTTATACATAATTGAATAGATTTTTCTTTTTTGAAAAATTCAACGAGGTATTGCGAGGAATATATGAATTAAAATTTATTTTTTAAGTATAACATTGATTAATCAACCGACTTTCTAGCTCCTATAGTTTCCAAGATCCCTATGGTAGCCCAATCTATTCGAGAAACTCTGTATATTTAAATAAGTTTACAATATATTCGAGAATTTAAAGCTTCAAGATATGTTATAAACTTCCTTTCTACAAAATTTATAAAAAAAATATTGGTACCAGTAAGAAGCATAAAAAGGATATTAATAATTATAACTGTATTTATTTTATTCTATATTTAGATACATTATACATCTTAACACACAGTTATTAAAATAATTAAAATCTATTTTATTTTAAGTTCATCAGGAAATTAATTCATAAATTATTTATAAAAACGACATGCAAAAATTCTCATTGTTCAATCAATTTAACAATATTTGTAGAAAAACTTCGAATAATAAAACATTCAATAAAATTTATTTGAATATGCAGTTTTTTTTAGATATTTTGTAAAAAAAGTGGAAAATATATATGTATTTAAAGGTTAGATTATGTTTGTTATTCTTGTTGAAAAAAAGAGAGAAATCGTATCTCCAGTGAGTAAGTCCACGAAAACTAGAGAGATATGAACTGTCAGTTTCATCTCTGAACAAATTCGTAAACGCGTCACCGGAGGCAAAAACTTGCAGCTTCTTTTTACAAGTTGACCGAGTCTCGATTTCGACATGTAAAAGTCGCTTGCAGCAGGATTGGATTAGAACTTTGCAGGATTTCGTTTCTCCATTCTCGTGCTACGTTCTGTTCCTGCTTCTGCTACGAGAACAAAGTTTCTATCTGATTCTGATACTCAACGACACGTTTTACTTTTACGTACATTATACGAAGAAAAAAAAATTTTTTTTCTTCAAAAGCAATTAGTAATAGTTGAAATACTTTCCTTTCAAAAATCTTATATTTCAAATAATATCTTTACAGTTTAATTAGAACAAAACTTTTCTAATAATATTACTTTATTAATAGATTATTTATAAAAGCAACAAATACATAATACATAATAAATTTGTATGTTTTTACTAATTTTAGAAATAATATAAATACATTATTAATTGATTTGCTAAAAAAATAGTTTAATACAAATGATAATTTTGCTTACATTTGAATACAATAAATATTAAAGATGTTATTGTAAATATATAAATAGTAGCTGTTAATGGTCGCGGCGTCGCTCGCGAAATATGATTATGTTTAATATTTATTAGTAATAATAACATATGACTACTGTTTATATTTTAATAAACAGAAATTTATTCGTCTGAAGAAAGGTATATGTATAAATTCCAATTTATGTAGACAAGCTAACTAGCGGAACTTATTCTGAAATAGGCCAGATAGAGTTGTACATGAAAGAAACAGTCCTCTCTCAAATTTATTTTAATAACTTACAATAGGGGGAACTATATGAGAAACTATTGCACCATTGATTTATTGACTCCAATAAACTTATTATTTATTTTTAATATCACTAATAACAATAAAAATATTAATAATAAATATAATAACAATTTCATTCTACTAATTAACTTTCAAGCGGTCGCGTGGGGTCGAATCGACGCAATTTAACATATTTTTTAGTTATAAAATTGTTCATTTATGTAACATGTGTTTTCCATTTTTTGTAATCTGTTATAAGTTCATTATGAATACAAGTCATTATATTCTATCCTTAACAGTTCGTCCCGAGGCTCATGGATTGCTTTTATTTCGGGCGTTCCGTAAGCATCGAATAAACTACGCACGCCTGGTGTCGAAGAAAACTTGTCTTTAGATCTCATCAAGCTGTTTGATTTTATAATTTTGATTTCATTTTATGTATAAGTAAGATTTTTACTACCAATTAGTTTTTATCTAAAAATAACGTGTCTATGTATAATTAAACCTAAAATGAAGAGATAAATACAGAAAGAGAATAAAACTGAGGTATTTCTTATTATTTGATCTTCCCAAACTTTGACTCTATAATTTTGATTTTATTTTAGAATAAAGTTTTGTCAAAACTTAGTTTTTTTATCCAAAGATAATGTGTTAGATATAAGAAATAAATAAGATTTTTAATAATTGATTTTCTAAATCTCTAAAATTTCAACTAGGTCCTTAAACGCTGCTCGCGATCACTGCCTTTTCAAATGATTGCGCGGACGCTTTAAAAAATCAATATAAAAGTAAGAATTACGAATATTTATTACTAGCTCATCTTTTACTTAAAATAAATAAATTTGAAAAACTTGTTTATGGACTTGCTAACAAAATCAGAAATATAAACATAAATCATAAAGGCTATACAGGTATAATAAGTTTTAAAAAAAAATTAATTTTAAGAATTAATTCTAAACAGTAAATTAATTCGAAACGTAAAATTTTATTAAAATAAACTACAACAGCGAGAAGAATATTAATTTCAAATACATTTTTAAAAATTACTAATTGTAAGTCTATTTAGTTTAATAAACTTTTCGCCTGGAAAAGTTTAATTAAAATGATTAGAATTCGAAACTAATTTATTAGTAGAACATATCTAATTATAAAAGATAACAAACAACAATTTTGAATTTAATATTCCATTTCAATATTTTATTTTATATTAAATAATATGAAATAACAAATATAATATAATACCGAAATGACCAACAACTTTTTATAGTTATAATTGTGACACGCGAGATAATTTTACTCATAATTATAGCAATAATTATTTCTTACTACTAAACTTTAAACTGCATTAAAGCCTAATACATAATAATTAAATATAGAATGCTGTGTAATATGAATAGTTTGTATTCATTAATATTTCGACGTAATTTAATTGTTTATTTATTTTAAATTGCGACTTTGACTTAGAAGGAACAATTTCTGTTCCAAATGTCATATTTTCACCTTTCTCATGAGAATATAACGATGATAATAACAAGCTAGTCTCATTTAAAAAACTACATATTTTCATTAGCATTATAACTTAATAGTTTAATAAAAAAATATCGATCTTTTAGCAACAATCACTAAAACAAATACATGTAATGCATGAAAATAGAGTTAAGTGTTTTTTTTTTTGTACATATCTGGTGATATAGCTGAATTTTCGCCAGATGGGGCATTAATATCTCAGTATAGTATGTTTTTAATAATTAAGTGATTTAAAAAAAATGTAAAGATATTATAAATGACATTAAAGCTAATAAACATAATGGTTGTTTCATTAACTTTATTGCCTGAAAATTAACATTATAAGAATAAATATAATAGCATAATGAACATAATCATTATTTATAATGAACAATTTAGCAAAGTCAAAAAAACAAGTTAACCAAAAAATCGTTTCATTTTACTGAAGCACTTACTTGAAACGTTGCAACATCTATTCTGAAATTAGTAAAGTTTCACAGTTTGCACGTTCACTGAACAACGCGAGCCGTGATTGGTGGGTCGATTCAGCCCGAAAACATGTGAAAATCTCCAGGATGATTTGATGGAAGGAGAAAATGTGAAAAAAGTCTACTTTACTTGGCTTTGCTTTGCGTTGCGTTGCATTGCCGCTCCATATAAAATAATATGGAGTCCTTCAATTCAGTTTGTTAAAAGTTTCAATCATAACATCAATGTTAAAGATACTTTACACTTTCGGCGTTAAGTGAAAATGATGAAAAATGTGCTGTACATTTTTTTAAAACAATTATTCTTTTTTTCTACTTATTTTTATTAATAACTTGTGTATTAATCTTTCTATATATTGTACATTTATTTATAATTTTATTGTTTTATTTGTTAATTTTTGGCTATACGAAAAATTTACCATCATTTTAACAAAAATCTTATGTTATTTTTAATTTAAATCTTATAAATCAAAATTTTATTGCATATTAGTAAACAAGTGACATATCTTTAATTAGTTTCTTCTATTGAAATTCATAAGAAATACAAGAAATTATCTAAAATATTACCAATTTTCAATTATTCGAAATTAAACAATTAAAACTGCTAGGGGCTTAAGCTAAATCATTTAGAGAAAAATTCTGCCTATGAAAAAAAAAAAAAAAAACATAATGAGCAAATTTTTTAAGTTACAAAGAAGGTTAACATTTGTTGGAGAATCTATTATTATATATGGACTATCAAAGATTGTCGATTTATTAAAATGAAATAACTAAATTAATAATCACAAAAAAATTATAGAAATTTTCTTCAAGAGAAATGTTACAAATGTAATATACTCTGAAAATAATATTCTGTAATAATTTTCTTCTTGGGTATATCTATAATTAAAATTAATAACGAAAAAATTCTTGTATTAATAATTCTTTTTTCCGAAATTCTAACATAATAAATTTATTTAATATTGTGTTGTGTAACAGTAAAAATAAATTCTCTTTTCTCTTCTTCTTTCTTCAAAATTTAAAGAAGCTGACCAAATCATTTTCTTTAGATAACTTTAAATTTTAATTTAAAATGAATGACAGTTTGCATCTTAATCTTAAAACAATGATACTACCAGCCCCTAAGAGAGCATCAAAACAATTTTATAATTCTGTACCCTTTGTTGTATTATTTTGTTATTTAAATGTTCCCAATAGCAGATCTTCTTTTGTTTTAATAAATGCGAAGCTTTTTTATATTACAAGATACTAATTTGTTGAAAAATATTAACATAAAATAAAATTAGTATATACACTTGTAATATTGAAAGCATATGCTTATATTTTTACTAAACAAAGGAAAATGATTCGTTTTTTATTACATCGAAAGAATGAATATGAGGTCTTGAATAATATATGAGATTTAAAAAAAATAATAAAAAGCATATGGATATGTTCCATACATAAGATATATAGTTAGTTGAGTACGTTGTTAAAATAAAACGAATTATTACTTATGCAAACAAAAATGTTTGTGATCAAAGAAAACGTTTTCACTATGTTGTTTTAAACGTTGTTTTCTGCCGTTTAAAATATCATTACCATTTCATTTTGTTTAGATAAAATCAGGATTACTTTATAACAAATCTAATAGAAATGTAAACTCTGCTTTTTTATTATTAAATTTTATTTTCGTTCCATCTAGCGGATTTTTTTTAAATATTTTTATAAAATCTTATTTAAAATAAGTAGGAGTAAATTATATTACAATATGTAATTTTCAGTGCGTTAGTCTTGCTTTATAAATGTTAAATTCTTGTGGAAATTACTACATACATTTACCGAAATACAAAAACAGTTAAATTTATTAATTTATTTTAATCTTCTATCTAATTTAGTTTCATAAAACATAATTAGGTGCCAGTGTACATATTCCGCATTATAAAATAAATATTTGCTGATATACCTGGTGGAATCCTACGAAATTATCTTGTAATATAGGTAAATTATTTCATTATTATTCTGCATTTTAAAATACTTTATCATTACTTTAAGATCATTCAAAATACTGAAATAAACTAATTTCAACCTGGTTATCCGAAGTGGAAGTAACTTTTTGTTTCAAAATAAACTTACGATTAATTATTTAAAGTAATCGAAAGGAAGATTTTCTTATTACGGTCATATGTTTGCCCCTGAAGATTGAATTTACTTTAACCAAACATGTGCCGACTATGAGGTAGGGTGTATATATTCTTGGGTACAAAACTAACTTTTGAATGCCCTTATATGATAAGGGTAGTAAACTGCCATTGAACAAATACATATAATATTAAGTTGGGGGTTAGCGACATTCATAAAAGATTAGGGGAAGCTTACTATAAAATGAACCAAATACATATTATCAGAGTGACAGGATGATATTTTAAATTAAGTAACTAAATAATGTAGATTAAAATATAATTCCACACATAATAAGATTTTAATTTTTAATATACATATAATTTATTAAAGGAATGTTTAACAAGTCAGTTGTGGTCTTTTTTGATTTAACATAAAAGATTGATTAAATTATTTAGTAATAATCGCTTGCGCGTGAAATGTAGGTTATTAGTGGCGTTCTGTGAAATTAGCAAACGCAAGCACAAACGTAGAAATTAGATGCAATTGTTTGTACAATCATTTGTATCTGATTCCTTTCCATTTTAAATCAATTTATTATTTAAAATTATAATAATTCGTTCATTATAAAAGCAGTTTTATTTTTAACAAGTGATTTATTCAAAACATTATTAAATCATAAAATTTATATTGGCAAATATATATTCAAAAAATAAATTCATTTTAATTTGTAAATAAATTGTTTTTTTTATAATATATTTCAGTGCAATGTATCTAATAATCCAAAGTTAAGTTGTATAAATTTATATTCGAAAAAAACATTTGGAAGCAAAATCTGGAAAAAATAAATAATATATAAGTATAATAATTTATTACGTAGGTTAAGATATGAAACCAGGTAAGTCGCTAAAAGAAAGTTTTACGAGAGTAAAAATAACTAAATTATTACGTCAAAAAAGAGCTTCTTTGAAAAACCATTTCCAGAATTAACGAAATTCAACAGTGTATTTCCATCGACTAGTAGAAAAATTACTTGTGACATGATATTTATTTCATTTCTAATAGACGATTATTTAAATTTTCTAGAAGACATAACTCAATAACTTATTTTAAATTTATTTAATCAAGTATATTTAGATGATTCTGTACTTTATTTTATTTAATATTTTTAATTTTCCTTACTAAAATGTTATTCTAAACAATTAAAACTCAAAGTGGTAATTTAAATGAGAAATTAAAATTATTTTCTTTTACATTCTATCTACTACTCATTGTCTTTAATTTAAGATTTAAGCTATACTTAAAACAGATTTAAAAATAATTTCATTTTTACTTTTATGACGAATATAATAGATATAAGATAAGAAATAATATGTCAGCATTAAATTGTAAATTGCTTCAAATCATTTTAAAATATTTACGATATAACAAACATACATAAATTTTGTTTTTAATTAAAATAAAAATGTTAATAAAAAAAATAAATTTTTCATTATTTATCAATACTAGAAAAATAAAGAATATATTTGTCTTGGTTAAACTGAAAATCAAGGAAACTATAAGAAAAAACAATAAATATATTTTCTTCTGTACAAAACCTATAATGCATGTTATTTCCTGTATACCTATAGTCAGATCTACAAAATATGAAGACCATATTTTATTTTATTTTTACAGCCCTATTAAACCTGCCCTTCTAACCTATATTGTAATCTTTATCCCACAATGCATCAGTCGATGTGCAGATGTTTTCCGGTTTCCCCCTTTTAAAAGGAAACGGAAATAGTCCCAAACATTTTTACCAACCTCAAATAAACCGTCATAAAACATTCAATCACAATTTGACAGATGGATATTAAATCCACCGTAAAAATCTTTACTCTTGAGTCCTGACTGAAAAGAGAAAAATTTTCGCCGTACATTTTGCATTTCATTTCTTACTTCGAAACTTTTACGTGTGCTTTCTTGTAATTCTTGCACTAATCTCTACGTTGATGTAATCTTTCATCTTTTATATATTTTGACAATTCTTAAACTCAATATGTGCTTATTTTTAAAATTATTTCTAATATAATTATTATTGCTATATATTTTATACTAATAGTGTTTTTAATTTATTTAAAATAAAAAATCCTTCTAATCTGTGATTTCAATTAAATAAAATAAGATCATATTTTTTTAATGAATTATATTTTTATTTTTTTCTACTATGACTTCATTAGGTATATTTCTTCAAATCTTTTA
>NEEE01005072.1:61012-72755 GCA_002278615.1 Pogonus chalceus | reverse complement strand
AGAAAATACTCAAGTATTTAAATAAAAAATTTTAAGAAATCTGAAATAGCCATATTGGCTACCAGTAGCCAGACTATAAAATTATGTCGCCCGGCTCGTTGTGAAGTAGCCACAATGGCGATAAATCGCCAAAACTGGCAACCCTGACTTTAAGGATGCAAAATATCTTTGTTTACAATTTAACACGAGATGACGAGTGCTCGGCGCAGCGGAGGAATCCAATCCAGGATGCAGTCTCTACGGGAAGCTATTTTGAGACGCCATTTTGTTTTTTCGGTGGTAAAAAAATTGGATTTATTCTGTAAAATATAACAAATAAAACTGTCTAAACTGCATGTTCGTAGGTCTTTTCATTGGCTTAAAAAAAATTCCCAAACTTTATGTATATTTGAGCACAAGAAACAAGAACCTCTTCTTAAGTTACAATTGCTCTTTCTTTCAACTTTTTATTCAGTTTATCTTGTAGCAATTCAATATCTCTCATTATATTTGTAAATAATGCTCCGTTTTCTAACTTCAATGTCACTGTCAGGCTATATATAAAACCGTAATAAGGGCTTTAAATGATATTTTCCGGAAATAAGACCCTAAAAACTATATCTCCTAATCCGTTAGAGTCGGTTTTGAGAAACTTCGTACAAAAATGTGAAAATAGTGTATAGTGCAACAAATTCTCAAAAGTGGAGATTTGTTTAAATTTTGGAAAATTATTAAATGAAATTCAATTTCAGTTTTTACTAAAAACATTTTAACAATATGAATTATTTATAGGATTATTTAAAATTTATCTTTACTTATATATTAATATAGTCAATATAACAATTTATGTGAAAGAAGTTTTAAAAATATTAAATAATTTCTGGATATACTTTGTAAGTTTTGAAAGTTTATTTTTGGCAATCAAATTTTGAATAAATTTGTTTCTTTATCTATATTTAAACTATTTTCATGTGTATATATTTTTATAGTTTCACGTATCAGACAATCATCCAAAGTCTTATATCAAATTATATTTTTTTTATTCTATTTTATTTTATAAATGTTTTGATAAGATGTAAATATTATTAATAACGGATATTATATTGATAATTCTGAAAATAAATGTTAAAAAATAATCTGTTGATGTTATAAAGTATTGGCAGATATAAAAATAAGAAATATATGAATAGATGATCCTTTAAAAATTGAATTTTTTGTTATTAGATCAGCTAGATTTACCAGTTAAGGAATATTAAAAAATGAGAATTTTATTTATTATAATACGATTATGTTACACCTACAGAAAAATATTTTCGTTTTTTTTTTAAATTTCGATATGAGATGTAATATATTTTAATACTTATATAATGATCTCCATCGTTNCAGAAAAATATTTTCGTTTTTTTTTTTAAATTTCGATATGAGATGTAATATATTTTAATACTTATATAATGATCTCCATCGTTGCTGAAGGGTGAAGAGTTGATATACTCTTGTTATCATGTTTTGATAACAATATTAGGTATTATAATATAATCGGATCACAAACACGATAGCTAATAAATGCAAATACGTCTTATGCAAAGTTGTGCTTTTCACAATAATACTTTATTAGATGATTTTCAATTTTGGTTATCTGTATTTTATTAAAAATAAGGGTATATTGTTCATTTATTTTTTACCAATAATATTATTTTAAAGTATATTCAGGTTGTATTTATTTAAAAACTTAAATCAAAAAATAATTTGTTTTTTCACATGTAATAAAAGTCAATAAATCAATTGAAATTTGTTTTGATTCATCTATATTAAAGAGCCTCAGTGTTATTTTTTGGGGCCCGCTTATTGTTTTTTAGAAAATAAATAGGGAAGTGTTAAATAATTTATTTAAGACAAATAAAGCAAATGACATAAGAAAGTTTTAAACCATTTAAACGTAATTAAAAATATTAAAAATACTAAAAAAGTAAAAAGGCTTAAATAGAGTTCGTCCAGCTTAGAAGAAGAAATTCAGATAATTCAGTTAAAAGGTATGAAAATGTCGAAAAAGTTTGAATGTAGAAGATGATGGTTTTTCAGTAGAAGATTTTGAAAACTTTGTAAGTAAAGAAAAAAAGGTAAATAAAGATTAAGTTACTGAGGTTCCTGTCAAAAAGTGTTATAACTTAAAGACTTAAAATAATGCTAGAAATATTTAAGGATGTATTAACGTTTAGACAGCGTATTTTTGACGATTTTTTTTGAGGTGAATTTAATACTTGTGATCTTTCGGATTTTTGCAACTTGTTTATTTAAATTTCAACTATAAAATGTCATTATTAATCATTTTTAAAAAGTCCAGCCTGACCTCTTAATGTAGCCTTAAATAAGGCCATGTCCGCTTTGTTTTTACGGATGGCCGTAAACTTTTCTCTGGTTCTATAATCTGAAACCTAAAATTAAGTAGCAGTTCTTAATCTGTATTAAATTATCTGAAGTTTGGACCATGGACAATGTAAACTCTTGATAATTAATCAAATAGCGGTCAAGTGATCGAATTTTGTCCCCTTTTTTTCTGACTTTGTGGCGCGCGAAAAAATGTTAAGTATTAATATATTGAATGAAAGTAGTCCAAATTCAACAAAAAATAGTGGAAATCAAGATTCTAAAAGCTCAAGTAGATACTTTTTATAGTTTCTGAGTAATATTTTCGAGAAAAATGCAATTAAAGTTTTGACATGAATATTAATCTTATTTAGAGATTCTTACCTTTAGTCAGCAATGCCACCTCCTTACAATAGGCCTTCCTTTTCCTCTTTGGGGTATGAAACTAGACACTATAAAGTATTAAAAAATGCAACAATCAAAACGGTAAAACACACTTAATAATTCAAAATTAAATATTTTTTATATTTTATCAAAATCAATATTTAAATATTTTCGAGCATTTGTGAAATACATTGAAAAGAAAAATGAGAACTAGACAAATTCTAATGACGAAGCCCTAAAAAGTTACCTACAGGGAGAATAGGGAAAAATTGAGATGTCTTTTTGTAAAGATCTTGTAGAATCAATACCAAGGAGACTTAAGGCTTTGCGGAAGCAAAATATTTATTTTGAAAATTCTTTTATTTATGTTGAGAATTATCAATTTGTCTGATTTTTAGTGTGCGATTGACTTTTGATAATTTTAAAATAATTATTGTGAGTTTGAAAACAACTATTATTTATTACAATTAACTGTTTAAACAGTAAAAATAATTCTATTACGTATATTCCAAATATAAATAAAAATACAAATATTTATCAGTCATAAGTACGTAATAAACAAATGCAAACTTATTTTTTAAATCCGTTCGTATACATATCCAAAATATTAAATTACATCAAACTATCAAAACATTTTAACGTTGATCCAATTATAAATATTGTTACTGTTGCAAAAAAAAAAAATTCAAAATGCATTAATAACATGTTTATTATTGATTCTAAATTCGAAATGCATAAAACAAAAAAAACAACAACATATAGGATTGTTTGTATAAAAAAATGAAATGTAATTAATACTCATATATCCTTATTAAGAAGTTTATTTTTTTAAATTTGTTTTTAAATATTATTGTATAAATTACGAGTTGAATAATTTGTTTTTGAATTAAAATATATATATGGTTTCTAATATTTGAAATTAATTCCAACTAATTAGTTTTAAAATTGTGCAAAAGTAATAATTAAAATATTATTATTGGTAATTTTAATAATCTGGATCGACCAGGGAGCCGAATTACAATGTATATAAAATAATTAAATTAATTATTTTTCGAATTATTTATATGTTTGAGATAATTCACAAACATTAAAAAAAATGTTGCTTTCTGTAAAAAGATATTTATTCATCTGTTGAGTGTTGAGTAGGAAAACCGTTAAAACAAGTAGCAAATACTATAATCTTCCGTAAAAATTAATGTCACGTAAAATAATAATTATTTTCAGGATCAGGAAATACAAAACAGAATACATAAAGTTTATTTTTAATGCAAATTTGCTGTTTGATAAATGTTTTGTTTATTTTATTGTAAAAGAGTAATAGGAAATGATTCTATTATCTTTTGCCAGCCAGTAGAGTTAACTTTTTTTTTAAACATACGCATTGAGGATCCTGTATATTTCGCTTCGGAAAACGTCGATGATTTGTGCGAACGGTTGTTGTCGAGAGAATAGCAACACGTCGCACTATGGACATCTCTCTCTTTTCCTGCAATACTTTAGATTTTAGACTATTTATTTGTAGACGTTATTTATTTATCTTTCGTAACACCATTCTTATTGTAACATTTTATTGTTACAATTCATTTTTTTTTGTACGATTGAAATAGAATAATTAAAATTATTTTACCTTTTTAAACTAGGTTAGTTTTTTTTTTAAATTTGAATAATAATATTTATTTTAAATGTTTAAAAATATGTAAATAATATAAAGCCTTGTTAGTTTTTATCTGCAAGTTTTAGAATCAAGATTTTGCACTCTTTCTTTATAAATATAAGATAACATTTTTTAGATAAATTTCTAAAAATAGCAGGAATTTAAAAATCAATAAAAACATTTTAAGTTTTTTTAATATAGGTGTCTCAAAAGGGTCAAGAATTAAAAAACATTCGAAAATCATCTTTACAAAGAATTATAAGGAAGGATTTGCATCTTAAACGTTACAAAATTCAGCTTGTGCAAGAATTAAAACCAACAGACCATCTTCNAAAGATAAACGGCATTTAATAGTTGAATAGTTTCAGAAGCTATGATTTAATTAATATTTTTTTTATTAAATTTAATATTTAAGTAATATTCCATATATGAAATAAATGTATTGGAAATCTTACAATATGTAGATTTCCAGTGATTTCTTTTTGGTACTATGGTTGAAATAAAGACAAAT
Organism: Pogonus chalceus; assembly: GCA_002278615.1. Lineage (NCBI taxonomy): Eukaryota > Metazoa > Arthropoda > Insecta > Coleoptera > Carabidae > Pogonus > Pogonus chalceus. The sequence continues at coordinate 67,863 of NEEE01005072.1, read as the reverse complement.
TTCTTATGTGATGTCGAAGACAAAGCCGCGGCTGCACGCTTCGAGCATAGTTCAGCTAATTTGCATAAACTAATGTATTTACTTAATTTAGTTTTGATCAAACAATGTAGCATCAATACTCAAAGTTGAATATGTAATTTAATTGGTTTTTAAATTTGAAATCATGAGACATTTAATCTTTAAATTGTTTTTAAAGTTTGGTTTTAATAATTTCTACCGTTTTGCTTACGTTACAAATTATTTACAATTTGCAAACGAGAACAAGTAACTTATAATTTTTTTTGTAAATGTCAAAAAATGTGGATTTGTAGCGAATCTCATAAAATTAGATAACTACTAAAGTACTTTTTTGTAAATAATCGTTAATTTTAAGTCGAATTACCTATAATACATATTATTAGGCATTTTATTCAAAAAATCAATTTTTCTTATTTTGAAAATTGAAAGCGAATATATTATAACGTCTTCAAAGCAAATATTTGTTTTTTGGTTAGCGTCTTCTATGAATTGAACTTAAGATTTCATTTGAATTAATAGCTGTTTTTTTTTTCAGTATGGCTAAAGTTATTTCAAATTATTACATTACATATTACAAATTAGATCTTTTAATAAACGTACAATTATGTTTATTTTGATTACTGCACTAAAATAAATATAGTAAATCATGCTACAATAAATTAACTATCTTAAATATAATAACAAAACAATATATGTTGCATTTTTCACAATTTAATATATATTTCAGTTGCAATAAAACATTTTAATAATGATGTTTATAATAAGATATGAAGAAAACTTAAGCATTTGGCATTTTTATTTTCGAACGGCCCTTCTCTTCAAGTACACAAATTTTTGTTTAAAACAATAAAAGAATCTTATATAAAACTATCATATAATATGGAAAAAATTGATTTTTAAATTGCTTAAATAAAATTTACATGATAGGAAATGTTTTTATCATCATAATTTACTTATAGATTTTTAGAATTACGTTCAACAGTTTTTCTCTAATTCTATAACAGAATTCATATCATTATTATATAATTTTCAATCATAGAATGGTTGCATTCTGCGCAACTGTGCTGTACTAGTGTTTAATAAGGTGATATGAAGTTTATATTACCTAATAACGCATAACCCTAAAATGGGGACATTTAATAGCTATTTTTTAATTATTAAAATTCATATCTATCAAAGTTTATTTTTTTACTTATTTTTTTTTTTTAATTTCAACCAAATATTAGAGAAATTATTGGCTGCAAAATGTTTGCAATGGTTATTATGAATTATTCCTCTTTCCAAACTTATTACAGAATATACTGATAGTTAAGTTATTCAATTTATTGTTTTTTATATTGATAAAAGTTTCAGAATGAATAATACTGTTCAAAATGTGTGTAGCAATAAAATTTAGTAAGGAATTTCGTTTTTCAAATGAAAATATAAGTTGGTAAAATTGATGTAATAAAATTGACTGTATCAATATGGTATATAGTTGAAGAAATAACGGATATAGGGGTACAATAGAGCTATGTACCAGTTGTAGGGTGATGTTGGTTTGTCGAATACATAGTGGTGTTGCTTCGGCGGTGCGGGCGACGAATGGCGAATGGCGGGTGCGGGTGGCAAGGCTCGCGCGTACAGCGCACCTGATCACACTCGACGCGCCGTGATTTGATAGAGATGGAGTGTCGGTCGCCTTGATTGAGTGGCTACGTCAACGTCGATGGACTTATCAAATTACTGGCCGCTGTTCGGCTTCACTTGTCAAAGCTCTACTTGTAACTTGCTTCACGCTGATGTTGCCTCCAAATCACTGCTACACTTCCATTTACACTTTTGTGTGCACATGCTAAATGTGTACGACTATACATATTAGTACGATTCACATTTAAGAGGATCGCATTAAAATAAATTCTAACTTTCAATCAAAAACTTTTCAAACATCACACAGTCATATTATTTTACTTTAAATTATACATAATTCTAAATAAAAGTATCTATTTTTTGAATTAAATTTATATAATGATTCAACAGTTACTTGTTGAGTTTTTCAAATCAAATTAAATACTTTAAATAAAGTTTCAAAATATTTCATACATTTCAGTTTTTATTTTGATATTCATTTTTTTTTTCATTTAAAAGTAAATAGGTAAACACTTAGTGTTACGCATAATAGAACGGCTTATATAGGCACTGTGAAACTGCAGCACCCACTGTTTACACTCGATATTATAGGTAATATTTAATATAATGAATTTTCAATCTTCAAGGGTCATGTTTGAAAGTATTTTCATATTAAAACAATAGCTAAATATTTTCGTGAGTAGCACCTCCACCAAATTTTACGAGCCGCGCTTGATACCAAAAGATGAAATATAATTGTATATCTTTCCCTCAATTTACACGAAGTATCGATTCCATTTAGTAAAAATCGCGTTAAGATAGTCTGTACTGGAGCTAGTAGTGATTATAGAAATATAGACAATATTTTAAAGTCAGTTAAATTATTGGAATAGATTTTAAATTTCGTAAGCTTAATTAGACAATATTAACTCAATTTATTCCAATACAACTCTGGAATTTTATATCTACATACATAAATACAAAACTATTTTATGTCCATTAATGTGAAAAACTAAGTATTAACTACTTTACAATAATTTAAAATACCTAAACTAAGTAAACTTTATAAAAACATTAAAATTTACAACTAGAAAATTTGAGTTATAGTCGTCGCTACGAAACAACCTAATTACATAATAATAAGCAGATATTTTACTTCGACATATGTTACTATCTTATTCATCTTTTTAACGCTTAGTTAACATACTTCTCAATAATATCAAGTACGTCGCAGTTTTATTCGAAAAATTATTTTTGGTAAGTTTAGTTCACATTGGTTAATTCTTTACAAAGTTTTCGTATATAGCAACAACGGCTTTTTTTAAACACATAAAACATTTCAGATCATGAAGCAGTACAATATAAACGTACGATGATTACGCAATTATTTTTTTTCGTGGCGATGACTATATAATTACATATTTTTTTAAAAAGTGAGTTGTTTGATATAGTTAATAACTTTAGTCTTTATACGAGAGTCCAATTAGAAGCTTACAAAAGTTTTATAAGCTTTTAAATATTATGTGGTACAATTTATAATTGAAATAGTTAAAAAAAAAAAATAATAATAATAATAGTTCAATTTACTATTGTATGAAAGAAAACAGTAAAAGAACCATTTTAAATTTACAAAATTATTTAAAACCTATTTTATTCTTTAAATAACAATTTTCATACAAATATTAAAATAAATAATATATTAATATGTTACAGTAAAGTCTAAAAAAATACAAGTGGTAAATATCTCTTAATGCACGTATCATTATGTTACAAGAAATGTAATGAGTTAATTTTAAAATGATAAAGCACACATATTTGAAGTAATCGGGATTTATAGAGCCATTATGTGCAAATGTTCTGTAACACTGTTAAACTGTAAGCTTAAAGAGCTCTGTAAGTTTGAATGTTATAGAATTACAGTTACTAATATGTCATTACTATAGTGCCATAGTTGTGTTGTACATAACTTTATATAATATTTTGTTTTTATTATTGTTAGCTAAGAGAAATAAAACAAGAAAGGATATTTGTAAATCAATTTGTTACAGTAATTAATATAAATAAATACATGGAGTAAAATTCATGCAGTTAAGGGTTCAAAACAGTTATGTAAATTAAGTTATGATTTGAAATCTTAATTAACAAAACTTAGATGAAAAATTAACGGTTTTCTCTATATTAAGTTGTGTTTTAATGATCTTCAGCCTTTGAGTTTTGTTAACTACAATGAAATTCATATTTTCGTAGAATATTTCTGATAGTTTTAGCGCAAACAGATTTTCTTAAATATTTCTCAGCCTATTTGCGAGTTTTGGTGACAATTTAACTTTCATATCTACAGGGTGATTGTTTTATTTGTTATTTTATTGCTTTATTTATAATTTATTATATTTATTTTGATAACATCAATGATTGGCTTTTAATATAATTATTCCAATTTTTCAGTAAAAAAAAACTAATTTTGTTAATAAATAAATGTTTGTTTTGTCTTTGCTAAATTTGAAAATTTACTTTGTAGTTAAATTCTAATAAAAGGCTTTAAAAACAAAACTATGATGATTTTAATAAAAACTAATAATATTAGAAATACTTCAAATTTTTGCTTTAAGAGAAAGAAAAAGGGAAAGTCTACAGTCAAATAATGATATCGAAAATTGTAGAGAATGAATATATTTCTTGTGTGTAAAAACTGCCTTACTATATTATAATATATACATATAGAAAAAATGTTTAATTTACTTAGTTTCTACTGTTGTAGTGTGTATTATTTGTATTAATAAATAATTTCAGAACGTAAAAACTAATAATACAAATTTCAACACTAGAAACTAATAAATTTAACATTTACCTTTAAAATAAAATAAAAATTAGGTCTGGTTTTAAAGGAAAAACGAAACTTTGTTTCTCCTACTGCGCGCTACCAGTGGTCTTTTCTCTTACATGAAATTTCAAGTAACCGTGTTAAAAGGATGATAGCAGATAGCGCCAGCTAGCTCATATTTTATGGTTCCCTATAGTAAATACATTGAATTTTTGTTTTGTTTAATATAATAACAATGATAGTTTCTAAAATATTAAATATTATTTAATATAACTGCGATATGTGCTAAAATATATAACTTTGACGAAAAATGTGTCCAATTTTTAGTTTTTTATAAATAAACGTCAATTAATTTATTAATTCTTTTAAAATAATAAATTATATAGTTTCTTGGAAGAGTGTAGAAAGGAAATATATTAAAATTTTATTAAGATTTGTTAATATTTAAAGAAAATCGATTCATTTATTCCTTCATATATTTTTTTTGCGTATTGCACTTTAGCACGACTTCTATTAACAATTTTTTCGAATTTATAACCATAATTTATCTTTTTGAAGTAAAAAATAATTAAATTTCTTTAATCTATAGACGCCTGTATTCTTTGTCGAGAATTTTTTTTAAAATTAGGATATATTAAATATATCATAAACGCTTCAAAAAAGAATATAATCTTTTCAATGTTTACATTGCTATAAAACTGATGACATTGTACAAAATACTTAAGGGGGTATTACCGTTTAGACAGCGTGTTTTTAACAGTTTTTCTGGAATTTTTTTGAGTTGAATTTAATGCTTATGATCTTGCGGTTTTCTATAGCTTGTTTATTTATATTTTAACTATAAAATTTAATTATTAACTATTTTCAAAAGACCCGGTTTGACCTTTAAATATAGCTTTAAAAGGAGCCATGTCCGCCGTGTTTTTTTGGATGGCCGGAAACTTTTCTCCGGTTCTGTGATCTGAAACCTAAAATAAAGTAGCCGTCCTTAATCTGTATTAAATCATCTGAAGTTTTGACAATATATAATTTAAATTCTTGATAATTAATAAAATAGAAGCCATTCAGAAAAAGAAGTCGATTTTTGTCTCCTTTTTTGACTTTAAGGCGCTCGAAAAAATATTAAATATTAATGTAATTGAATGAAACTGGTTCAAACTCTAGAAAAAGTAGTGGAGATTAAGATTCTAAAAGCTCATGTTTTATAATTTCTGAAAAATACTTCTGACTAGTAAAAAAATTGTTTCGAGAAAAGGTTCAAACTTCTTTGAAGGTTCTTATCTTATGAATAAAGAAATTAAAAATTATAAAATCAAAATTCTTAATAGAAATATTTCCTTCAAGTGTACGAATCTTATTTTGTCACCGCTTTAACTTAATTAATATTAGAAATATCACAATTTACTTCTATATAATATAAGATGTAATTTTATTTTAGAGTCGTAGAAAAAAAATTATAAAAAGAGTTTCATATAAAATCAGTTAATATATTAAAGTAAGTAAAAACTTTTATTTAAGAATCGCTTATGGTGAAAAGTATTGTTGAAATAAATAAATTTATGTCGATCGCAATAAAAATAAAAAATACATTGTATTACACTATAACAGGTATGTTTTGTGACAAATATTTTGATAATAAATATTCACTTTATACGTTTGCGTAAGTAGACTATCCTACTATACATTTTCAGTTATGATGGTGATCAAAAGAACCTACCGAGTAAAATTGCAATTTCATAAAAAGATTCTTCAAGATTCAATATCGTAAAAAGAGCTTTCTATCTTTACTTTTAACATAACATAACCTAACTTATCCAATTTCTCACAAAATTGATATACGTAGTAACGAATAAAATTGTTTTTATAGCGGCTAACCATCGTATAAAAATCCAAATGTTGATTGTGTTGTGTATTAAAGTATTATATTTAACAATCTCATATAACTCAAAGTCAATATGGAATTGTTCCAAATAAATATATATATTAAATATTTACAATATTTTTACTTTTTTAAAAGAAATGCATTTATTTTAATTTTAACTTTTTAGTTTCTTAAATTTTCTAAATGTTTGAATTTTTAAAATAAGCTGGATATCATATACAGTGCAGAGCAAAAGTATTCTTACTCTCTATACTGAAAAATTAAAACAGTCATAGAAACTATAATTTGAAAATTAAAATTATGAATAGTATCATATTTTAATAAATAAACTATGTACATCAATTAGCATAAATATATTTTTTTTTAAATTACACAGAATTAATTTAAAAAAAAATTAAAAACAAAATACTCTAAATATGAGGTAGCAAAAGTATTCGTACCTTTGAGTTCTGTTAAATTAGTTTTCCAAGAAAAATGTTTAAATGTAAGGTAAACATGTCTACGCATGTTTTAAAGGTTTTT
>NEEE01005036.1:22680-33436 GCA_002278615.1 Pogonus chalceus | reverse complement strand
ATATAATAATTATTTTCAACTTACTTTCTCCAGTTTTAAGTAAATATAATTCAAGCGCAGTACAATAAATAATCAAAATAAAATTAATCACTAATAAAGCCCTACAAATAAATATATTACAATATTAAATCTGATACAAAAATATTTGCGCACTTACAAAGTAAACCAATGATAAATTGAAAATTCGTAATAATTATCTAGAGGCTGACAAAAAGTATCACTTGTAATTGTGTTAATTTCTAAAACTTCCGATAAGAGAGGAAATTCTAGTATTTCATTTAAATCTTTTTCGTAACAAGAATTCGGTACACAAATCGCATTTATAAATGGTATTCCGGAGTTTGAATTTATTACTTCTTTCAAAGCCGGGGAAATCTAAAATTATTTTTTTAAATTGTAATATCTTTACAAAGTTATATTTCAATTCATGAAACTTACTCCATATCCTATTGGAGGTTTTGGTAAAAAATTAAAAAATGTAAATAAAAAACAATATTTTCCTTTAATTTCATTATTTGATGATGTTACTCCTTTTACAGAAAGACATTCTTCGAATGATCCTAAATTTATTATATTTCCAAGTAAAATACCTGACTGGATTTTGGCTGATGCATCAACCACTACAAATTTACATTTAAATCAATCATATTTATGGAAATATATAAATAAAACAACATCAATAAGATAGTCAACCAGATAAAGATATAATAATATTATGAATAATTTGATAGTTTAATATTTGGGGTCGTATTTATAGCGCAAAATAAAATCTTCCCTTCAACATTGATTTTAGTGTCGAAAAACTTTAAAATTTATATATCTATGATAATATTTCTGATAACATTTAAAACTTTAAGAATAAAAGCTATATTGAAATGAATCTCAAAGAGATAATGAATTAAGGGTCAGAAAAGAATTTTATTTAAAAAATTCATAGCTATAAATATAGGTACACAAAAATTAGTGATCTAGAATGTAAAATTATTTTCTGTGTTTATAATTGCAGAAAAATTCAATTTAAATGTATATTGCGATACTTTTTATATTAATTTAGTCCATAATAAAAAACTTAAAAATAAGAAATAATATCAAAATAGCAAAAAATCGTTTGCGAAATCCTTATGTTATTGCTTTCAATGTCTATTTCATACATAAACCTATGAATTTATATTTTTTAAATTTAATAATTATATATGTATATGTTAAAATAAAAATATAGAACAAATTCATACTTTTAAGGGCCCATTCTTCGTGATTCATAAAGCTATTAAAAGTATCAAGAATATCAAGTGAACAACGACTAGAAGTAAAATTAAAATTAGAAAAATTTCCATGAAATATTGAAGAGATTCTGTCAAATTTAAATATTTCTTCCACATTTTCACAGTCACTTAAAGCACAGAATGTTAATATTGTTAAAATCACTTTTATAAACTTCATTATTTACTATTTTCAACAGTTAATATTAAATATAAATTTTTTCTTTTAGAGAAATTCAAAGTAACATATCAAAGCAAAGTAATTTACTAGCATTTAAACTATCGTCATTTGCAATAATAAGACTTTTCAAATAGATAATACATATAATAATTTTGTCCTTCGTGGAGTAATTTTTTGAAAATTGCGTTTTTATCTTTCAAAATTAAACGCATGTATGACAAATAGAAAATATTTTATAATGTTAGTTAAATTAATTTAATAAATTTTGTTTTTAACTAATAAAAATATAATTTATTAAAAATGGATATATTTTGATATTATTATTCTAAAAAATGTTTTATATTTATTTGCAAAAGTGGTTCATAATTTAAATGAGTGAAGGGCACTTCTTTAGAATTTTTGTTTTGATATTGGAATGGCTACTTACATCAAACTTATCGATAAAATAGGGGGTGCTGTAGTTTCGCAGTGCCTTTACACGTCTTATATACGAACTTATTTATTCATAAAAAATAGTTTCTATGCTTACTTTAAACTACTTACATGAAATTAAATTTTTGAAAGTATAGTGATAATAAAAATGGAATTAATATAATAAGTTATAAAAAAAAGTTTTTGTTTGTTTATTTAATTAACTTTTAAAATTTTAAATAACTATAAAAATCAATAGTGACATATAGTCAATATGTAAATTATGAATTAAAGAAAGTATAGTTTTTATTGGAATAATTTTAAATGGTTCTAATACTATAAAATAAGAATAAATTGAATTGAAAAAAGAAAAAGTTCAGTTAGATTCGAAAGAAGAACATGTAAACAAAATATTATTATAATAAATGTTCTTTTGTCTACAAGATTTCAATCACAAGTTGAAAATGTAGTAGAGAAAGTATAAAGCATGATAAAGTGGTTAATAAAAATTATTAACTTTAGTATGTTAATGATAATGACATGAAGATTTTATTTATTTTTAATATTGAAATATTTTACAAATCTCTTTAATACCTGAAATAATAAATAAAACAATACATTTTTATTTAGAAAAAAAATACATAAAAAATTTACATAAAAATGAAATAAAACAAACTTTATTTCATAATAATTTATTATAATATATTGAAGTATAATTATTTTTTATAATGAACAAATTTATTCAACATCATAATGCTGATTTTTTTTAATAAGAATCATCACATTTTAGTAATCTCTATATATAAACAAATATAAAACATTTATAATTAGTTTTATATTATATCTATAATGGCAAATATTCCACTCTTATATTGAATATAATTTTAGGTAAAGAGTTAAAGGTATAATACAAAAATTGATCTATAAATATGAGATATTAAAACATCTTATTAATAAAATCACATATTAGAAGTATATTTTTAAAAATTAATATGGCTATTATATTACATCAATCGGAGGGCAAATAAAATGTAGAGAATTAGACACTTTAGTAGAATAAGAGCAAGGATCAAAATTTGTAGACATCATATCAACACCGGCATTATCTTTTTGTATACCTCCGAACATTATTAGTTCACCCTTTCCTTGGACAAGAGTATAGAGCAATGTTTCTTCAGGACCAGAGCATCTATGAATACTGTTTTTAGGTTCCAACCATGACACATACGGATTCTCATCTAATGCATGGCTTGTATCTAATAGATACAATTCTAAAATATTTTTTCGAATTTTTTTCACAGAATGTTGGCGATGACTATTTGAATCATCACCTTGTTTATGTTTATTTTTTATGAAATTTTCCATTCTTCTAAGTAGTTCAAGTTGTTTTTCACGGTTTTTACCTGTATTTGGTTTATTTGGTTTTGGGACACTAAATGCCGACAAACTTAAACCTCTAGGACTATCGCGGATCTGAAATTAACATGTTATAAAATACAAACCGAAAATACTTGTAATCCTGTGTCCCTAAATAAATATATGATTTCCGCTTCGCGTGACTTACTTTAACAACATTACTGTTCTCTACTTGTCCTCTACTAGTAGATGGATTACTGGGTGGTTCTGGTGCTTGTTGCCTCCTTGGGTTCAGAGTTCCTCTGCGACCGTTTACATTTTCGTCTCTATCTTGTAGAGCTCTTGGTGATTGTCGATTACTATTTTGGGGTGAATTTCTATCAGTATTATTTGACGGTCGCCAACAATTTTTACTGGAATAGATGTGTTCAGAACTTCTGCTTCTGTTTAATACTACAATTTGGTTTCCTACTTTACATGTTGGATGACACCATGTATCTGGAGGTGCCCATTCAGCATCTCTCACATCAACTTGTTTCCATTTCCAAATTTCACCTTTCATTCTAATAAATTAAAATTAAACTACTATCTGTATATCAAAACTAAATATAACTAAGTTTCACTAAGAGACATTAAAAGACTACGAAATAATAAATTTTTCGGGTAATAAAATAGAAATACCTGAGCAACCACACATCATTATACAGTCCATTTGGTCCTCCACAACCGCCCATAATTAAAATATGATGATCATCGACAACAGTTTGTGAATGTCCATATCGCTCACTCGGTTTCTCGCGACTAGTTTCTTGTTTATGCCAAATCATCGTTTCTAAATTTAATTTCCATACATCATTGGTTCGTACAGTATTCCCAGTAGTATAGCATCGTTGCATACCACCAAAAACAACCATCCATTCACCATGAACGGAAACTGAATGGCCTGCCATTGGTGGTGGATTGTTAGTTACGATATAATTCCATTTATTAGAACTTATGCTATAAGTATGAAGCTCATTGAATAACTGGTACGACTGATGGTATGGATACGATGATGGATAGGCCCAGCCACCAAATAATACTAAGGTATCTTTGTAGCAAACCATAGAACTACAAGCCTTTGGAGTTGGATAAATACCCAAAGCTAATGGTCGAACCCATTGCCTAGTGGATAAATCCAATCTCCAAAGATCGTTAAATGTAGTCATGGAATTAGTACATCCTCCAAATACGAACATCGAGTTCTCGTGAATAACAGCTGCATGCGAATACCGTTTTGTAATTGTAGGAGATTTATCAACTGGCCGAACTATTTGCCATTGTATATTAAAATTAGATAACGAAGTGTGTAATTGCCTTCGTTTTATTCTTACAACATCTGTAAAACACACCAACACTTAAACAACAACTAACAACAAATAAAATAAACTTACTTAAAACATTAATTCTCCATCGTTTGCAAACTAACATACAATCATGTAAATCTTTGTACGGAGGAACAAAACTTAAAACGAATTCAATGACTTCGTCGGGTAAATCATTGATTGAATATTTCGTACATTCATTATTATTATCATTTTCACACTCTGGGGATCTCATTGTAGAGTTACCAGTTGATTCATCAAACGTTAACATTTAGGCTTAATCAAGTATATGTCATCTGTCAAATTTATTTCTTTTCGTTACATTATTAGAGATATGCAAATATTAAAAATTTCAGTCATAAATTTTTGTTGATTAAAATTTAATTTTAGTTATAAAGTCAAAATATTTTATAAATCACTAGAAAATTTATTTATTCGGAGGTTATAATTTTGACAGATATTATTATTTACATAAGAAAATAATAAAAAACACACACAATTTTATAAAATTACGTTATTTGAAATAAATAAACAATATATATGATGAATGCGTTTCAATTATAATCGTAGCATTTACATATTTTCTTAAAAATAAACACAACTGACACCACTCATATCACTACTCTACAAAATGCACTAATGCACTGTGGGTAAATTGTTTTGTCCAATTGTAAAATACCTAAAAAAATAATATAAGCATTTTACATATTAAATACTACAAAAATTTATAAACAACACTTAATGACTCATTTATTTATAATTATTTATTTATAAAATACACTGTCAATTAAAACATATCATAGATTTATGCACTCATTTTTTTATTTCTTAATGCTTTAAAGTTTATCTTCTGTAAGAAAAATTCGATTTAGTATATTAATATTTTCGGATTTTCTTAATCTTACCGTATCATTAAAAGACGTATTTTTTAATTCTAAAATAGGAATTAATGTAGGGCGACCATGAGCGCACTGAAATGGCAAATCACATAATGCTAACTTTTGGAGCAAATTTTCGCATTGATCATTCGTTAAATTGTCGCCGAATTTAATTGCAGCTGAAATGAAATTTAAATATTATATGAAAAACTGAAAATAATTGTATAAATTCTTACTTCTGCAGGCTTCAGTTTTGATAGAATTAATTATTAATAACGGCAGAGCTATATTTATCCTACCTATATTTTTTAACCAAGTACTTTCTTCGTTAATTAACGAAATAATTAAAGATTTAATTTCCGAATTTGAGTTGATCTATAAAATTTTAATAAAATTTATAAATGTAATTTATTTTTTTACATATATTCTTACATGACTATCATCTTTCGATTTCCAAACAAGAGGAATTTGATTTACAATAATTGTATTATTATTTATTTCATAAAATAAACCCCAATTTTTAAAATTATTTTTATAAGTTTCTAACATTTTAATTTCAAATGAATCTAATGTTATTGCAATTGGATTTTTACATTTAATTGATTTTAATTTATCTTCAATATCTTCATAATCTATAATAAATTAATAAACAAGTATTAATAAGTAATTGCGCAACAATTAAACTATTTAAAGAATTCAATTTGTTTATAGTTTATTAATAAACAAAATACGCATATTTTTTATATATTTACCTTTCAATAATTTTTCTAAACATATTCTTTCATGTACAGCATGTTGATCAAAAAGAACTAATAATTTTAAATTATTTTCAATTATAATTTTTGTTACAATAAATTTGTTATCCCATTGACTGATAACTTTAAATTTATTCAATTTTTCTTTTGTAAAAATATAATTCTCTAAACTATTTACAGATTTTTTAAAGATTTTGTTTAAATTTGGGATTTCTACTTCGTAATGTTTTTTATCTGAATATAATTCTGAGAAAAATTCGTTTGAATCTATAAAAATATTTTATTTATAATTTTGCGTTTACAAAATACAAAATATTTCTTGAAATAATAGAAATTAACGAAGAAAATTTATGAATTTAATAATAATATATTTTATTAAAATTACCTTTGTTGTTTAAATAATTCATCCATTTGATAAATCTTAACTCATCATTTTCACTGTTAGCAATAGTTTCATGAAGAATATTTTTCGAATCTGGACTTAATTCTTTTAAAGGTAAATTGGAGGAATTTAACATTATTGGTGACATTCCTTTAGGTAATAAAAAATGTCTTTTGGTAATAGAAAAATTGTCTAAATTCTGAGGGGTTGAAAAACTAGTGTTACCTGTCCGAAGATTTAAATAAAATGTATTACCTTCTTCAGTTACGTGTTTTGTCCATTCGGATATATTTTTATCATCAGCTATTTTTAAATTAATTTCTTCAGACTTTTGATTATTTTTAGGCGTATTATTTGTGGTATTTTCAAATTTTAAATTATTGTCTGTATCAATTATACTTTCAGCTACAGAATTAGGTATGCCATTATTATTTTTAGAATTTAATGTCAACAAATCGTAAGGATTTACAGGTATTTGTATTTCTTCAATTGTTCTATTATTTAGTTCTTTGGAATGTATCTTCGAAGCAGGGTAAGTTTTATTCAATATTTCAGTATTTTGTTTATTTGAAATCGATGAAAATGGAGAAAATAATGATTTTGATGAATCGATTAATTCAATTTTTTGTTCAGATGACTTTTCTGTTTCAAATGAAAATGAAAATGGATACTTTAATTCATTTATCAACGGTGAATTTTTAACATTTTTCGTTGGAGTTTTTAAACTTATTTCAGGTGATTTTAAATCTTTAATAAAACCTTTAGAATTTTCAATCCATTTAGTAATATATTCAAAATTATTACATGTATAAAAATCAGTTTTATTTATATCACAATTATTTTCTTTTGAATGGTTTTTTGATAAACAATAAGAATCTTTCGAAATTGGTGTAATTGTTTTATTTCCAGAGGAATTTGATAAATTAATAATAGTTGCAGATTTTTCTAAGTTCGTTAAATTTTGGTTTAATTCGTTATTATTATCTTCGATTATTGATATAATAGAAAAATTTGATTTTTCGATGTTACTATTATCAAAATTATTATTTTCAATAGATGTTTTATCAATAACTTTAGCCAAATCATTAGTTTCAGATGAGTTATGAATTAAATGTTGCTCTTGTCCGCAAGTTAATAATTTATCATAATTTGAAGAAGAAAATGATAGTTTACTTTTAGATAAATCAAGTATTTTAGAGTTTAAACAGCCGTACGTATGGCTTTCATATGTTTTCTGCGTTTTGCTTTTATTTTGATAACTTTTATCATAATTAATATTATTTCCTTTCGGCAAAAATGATAATTGTGAATACGGAATTGTACTTACTTGTTGGTTTAACGGCGGAGTTTCCAAATTCGAAGCGGCGCAGTTGAAATTGTTTTTATATTTCAAAATATTGTCATTTGTTGATTTTTTAACTTTTGTTTCAGATGGTTTTAAATTATTTTTATGTTTTTTATATAAATTTATATCTGTAACATTGTATTTATTATTTTTTATTACATATTTCACTTTTATAGTTTTATCACTTACGGAGTTTTTATTATTTTTAGCGTCTTCAGTTTTTAATTGTGGTGGTTGTATGTAATTATTTACAGATTTAAATATTTCTGTTCCTTCGACGTTGTTTTTATGAATATATTTTTTATGCCGTTTTGCAGTAAAAATTGGTATCGATTGATCATGTGATATTATTGGTTTATTGTAAAATTTATTATAAATAAATGAATTTCTATAATATGGTTCTTCGGTGATATTTTGTTTATGAATAAAAGGACTAAATACTGAAGTCGGATGATTAAAATTTAATAACTGCATGTTATAAAATTTATCAGTTTGGAATGATACTTTAGTTTCTTTCTTCGGTAAAATAACCGGTAAATGATGAGCCGTGTGTTTATTTTTATATCTTGTATATTTCTTAAGTCCTGGTTTAATAAATTCAGACGAATGTTTATAATTAAGTTTATGCGAAACTTTTAATTTCTGTATTTCATTCCGCGATTTTTTTGTTGCTAAAAACTCGTTATATAAACGAGATTTTAATTTTGCACATGTTTCTTCTAAACGTAATTTTGTTAAATTATTCCTTCTTGGTTTATTTTTATTAAGTTTTGAATCGATTTGTAATAAATCTATAGCAGATTTAAAAACTTTGTCGTTTGAAGTTGTTCTATACGACTTTTTAAATTTCGGTGGTAAAGGTTTTTTAAAAATAAAATCGTCTGATTTAAAGTTAATTATGTTTTTTTCTGTTTGTACGGCTTTATTTGATATATCTTTTATTTTTAAATTATTTTCGGTACAATTTTTACAATATTTTATATTGTTTTCGGTATCTTTGTAGTTTAATTTTGGCGAATATTTTACAGATATGTTAGAATTACAATTACTGCAGGTATTTGAATTTATATTTTTAATTTCATCTTTATTATATTGAGCTGTTTTTGTTTTAACAATTGATAATTCACTCATAGAATTAATTATATTCAAATTTGAAGTTAACGATTGTTTTTCCGAGTTTTTCGAATCAATATTTTCATTTTTATTTAAAGAATTTTTTTGATATTCCATATCTAATTCTTTATCTTTACGATATAATAAAATTGATTTGAAAAAAATATCTGATATACAATCTTTACCATCATTGTTTAAATCGTTTGAAATTAAATTATTAATATTTCTTTCAGAAGATTCAGAATTATTAAGTTCTTTATTATTTAAATCAATTTTTTTATATTTATTTTGTGTTAAACAAATATTTTCATCAAAGTCCGTTGACTGAATTTCTTGAATTTTACGTTTAGTTGGAATACCGCGAATAACTCCAGCAACTTGTGAAACATGCACTGAAGGATTTTTTTCAGTTATAGGTGATCCGTTTTCTAAATTCTCTTTATTTTCTTTAGAAATGGTTAAATCATGTTTGATTAAAAAGTTTTTAACCCCGTTTTCAATAAACGATGAAACTAATTCCCAGTTTTTAAATTCTATTTGTAATTCTAAATAATCTATTATATCTATTTCTGAATACGGACATTTGATATTAATTACAAAAGCGGCGAATTTTTGGCGCAATTGTGGAGAATCTTTTTTGAAAATTTTACTTTTAGAAATTAGAGATGTTATTAAAGTATGTATTTTTGATTTTTTTAAATATCTATAATTTATATAAATTAATTGAATTTTATTATGTGGGTAAGTATCAAGATTAATTAGTCCATTAATAGAAAATTTATTTTCGGTGTAAGATAATTTCCGAAATCTTGAAGAAAAATCTTTACTATATAAAGTTGCGATTGTTTGATAAACAAATTTTGTTCGGCTTGTCTGAAATATTATTTCACCAGAAGAATCATTTCGAAGACTAAAAGATGTACCCGGATGAATGATGGCTATATATTCAATATTTTGTTTTATTTCTTCTAATAAATTAATATTATTTATACATTTTTTCTTTACTGGTCTATTATACATAAAATTATCAATTTCAATTGTAGTTCCTTTACTTGGCCTATCTTTAACAGCTGTGGTGGATAAAGATTTACCATTTTCAAAAGTTTTACAAAAAGTTTCCGAACTTTTAGAAGTTTTACTAGTAATAGAAACAATTTCAGATAATTGTATAATATTTGCTAATGTTTCTCCTCTACAAGGAAATATATCTAAATTTTTTTCCGACTCTTTAATAGAATAATATTTACTAGTGGCATACCGATAACCAATTAATTTAAAATTTGACTTAGAAATACCAATACCGTTATCAATAACTTGTATTTTATGAGCTACTAAATTTATTCGTATTGCAATTGATGTTGATTTTGCATCTAAACTATTTATAACCTTAAAATTAAATGAAATTTCTAAAGTCGAAATATGCTTAATAAATAAATATTTTCTTACCAGTTGTGATACACAATGCACTGCAGATCTTATACTATAATCAGCTTTTAAATTATTTCGTAGAGATATTGGTAATAACTTAATTTCCATGACAATTCACTGGAACAAATATGCACTTAAAACAAAATACTGACAGTAAAAATATAAATAAGCTGCATTACTGCAGGGACTACATTCTTAATTCATAATCACGCAGGATAAGACAATAAAACCGTTTTGTTTCGAATCGAACGCACATATAATTGTTACAATGTAATATTTATGTA
>NEEE01005024.1:1502-12154 GCA_002278615.1 Pogonus chalceus | reverse complement strand
CATCATATTATGATAGTCTGTGAGAAATGACACGTGGTTATAATGCCAAAATGTGAATCAACGTTGGCTTTGGTTGTAGTGGGATGCGGAAGTGGGATTTTTTGCATGTTTTTAACTCAATTATAATGTGGTTTTATTTTGCTGATATATGAGGGAATATGATATTTTGAAATGTACGTATAGTCTAACCAAAATAGTTGTTTCTCATATTTCAAAAACTAAGAAACATTCTATGGCACTTAGTTTTAAAAAAATATATCTATTTCACCAATATAATCATTAATCTTGTAACTTTATAATATATTAGGAAAAATAATTGTTCATGGCTTCCGGTAATAGGGGGGTCTCGAAGTGGGTGCAACAAGAAAAACAAAGATATTTAATAATTCTAAATATTTTGTTTGTGCATTCATATTCCATAGCTGATTAAAATTTCAATTTTATTTAAAAAAATGTTATTTATAATTTTTATAAAATTGGGGCTTCCAAATTTATATTAGCGAACGGCACTTTGCACCTTAGATAAGTTCTTTAGCGCAATAGCTATAAAAAAAATTCGAAGTATAATAAATTTCAAATTAGAAAATAAATATAAACTTATCCCTTAATTTACGCGGACTATTAGTTTAACATAGATTTTTTTTACGCGAATAAAAAAATATAAGAAATAAAAACTTGTGTAAGTTATAATTTTAAGACACTTAACTTGTTGAAATGTTGATCAAAAACCGCGTTATAGGAAGCCTGTTTTTGCATACATTTCGCGTTATATAAAAACTATGTTATAATATTAGGGCCTTAAATTTATATTTTCGTACGGACTCTAACAGTATTAACGTCCTTTTGATGTGTTTTAAGGATTAATAGCTATAAAAACTATTTCGAATTTAAGGAAGACATTATATAAAATTAAAATAATTAAATAACAAAACTTCGTCCCTTAATTTACGCGAAGTGTTGGTTATTAGTTTTTTTTAGTCAGTTAACTTGTTAAACTTTTATTGTACGAAAGATTGACTGTGAATACTTTAAAAATTTCTAAAAAGATATATTTTATGGTTGCGCAAATTCAATTTGCATTAAAAATACAATTTAAATTAAGAAATGGGTGCATTTAAAAAAATAAAATATATTAAAATACATGTCAATATTAAATTATTAGTTTGGAATCTAAATATTTTTCAATTTTTGTGAGATCCGAGAAAAACTAAAACACGTCGCAAACACTACAAAAATTATATATGTAAGTATTTTGCTAAAATACGCAACTCAGTATGATTATCATTAAAAGGAATGTAAAACAAAAGAAAACAAAACAAAAACACAAGAAAAAAGAGAAATAAAAACAAAAGAAGTCGATTAAAAAAACGAAAGCAATAAAAAGTATAAAAAATAAAAGTAATTTTGTTGTAAGGCAGTTTAGCATGTCAATATGATTCGAAACTTCTTGCACATAATCTGAACATCTTGCCATGTATGTAATAGCATGTAATACATGCACGGTGTGTATTTAACAGTAGTTGCTGGCCACAGGTATTATTTTAAAGTTGCCGGTTTATCGACAGAGCACATCACTTCGAAACAAGCTTCTACCATCGAAGAGTATACAGTTTTAAATTATACAGCGCCAATTTGCATACCATATTCTTATATTGTGACTTTGTGCTTATTAATTTTTTATTATAAATTATCTTTTTCCTATATTTTTAAAAGGTTGGGTTATAATCGCCGGATATGTAATCAATGGATTATTTTATAATTTTCCAATTATATACTTGAATCACGAAATTAATCATTTATGTTTTTCAATTATAGATTATTAGATGTAATATTCGCGTTAATTGAACTGGAATTATTTTATTTGCTCCAGAGTTTATGTATTTACAGATTTTTAGTTAAAGAATACAAGTTTTTGAAAAGTATCTTCTAACAATAAAAGTAGGAAATCGAACCCCTAAAGTTTTTTACTTTATCAAAGGTTTTGAAACTATCTATACTGCATTTATGACTTAAGTCAGATAAGTGCTTAGCCACATTGAACGTNTTCATCGTTATAAACGATCTGATCAACCGTAGTTCATAACAACAAAATTAATATGAAATCAGATAATAAGCGTTTTAAAATGCAACATTAACATAAAAGTTAATTCGCAATTTTCAAAATTTTACGAAACAAATTTAACCTTTAGTAATAAAATTATCATAAACAAAATTCTAATTATAATACGAAACCATAAAATCAAAGTATCTATTTTGATTTTATACCAAACAAAAAACAATTGAAAATTTCATTATCCCTAATATAAATGCATTAAATCTACTTTTATCATATCCCCCTGTGGTGTTAATAAACTTACAAACTTGTTTTTAATTTTGCAATTCTAGCTAATAACCATTCTCGCGAAAAAACTACTTAAGCAACATTACAACTTTATTGAATAACCATTAATGTATAAGTTGCGGGTATGATGCCAAGTATAGGATATAAAACGTTTATCACAACATTAAATGAACTATAACCATCATATGTTCAATTTTTCATTAGTTACATAGTGGTATTTTAAATGAGTTTGTCGTTAGCTGTAAAAGGGTTAAGTTTTATCGTAAATTATTATTTATATCGTAATTTATTCCGTGTAATATTATATTTTATATTTTTGTTGGGTTATGTTTATTTTATTGTATTATTAGTGAAATATATTTAATACCTAAATGTTAAAATAAAAGTAATGAAAGGCATTTTTAAGTATCCTTGTCATTTATTTTACAAGTTTTTTTTTGCAAAAATTACCTAATAATTTAGGTTATTCGTTCTGTAAATCATTTTTCAGGAAGTTTTTATTAGAATTTTATCTATTTGACATTTTTCTTCCCAATATATTCCAAAATTTAAGTAATTATCTTGATATCTTATTTTTAAGGGAGTTTTCCGTTTAGACAGCATGCTTTTGACTGTTTTTTTGTAGTGAATCTAATGCTTTTTCACATTTTTTTTTAATTTAAAATTAATCTTTCAAATGTGTTTGTTTGTTATTTTTAAAAGACTTGGTTTGACTTCTAAATTTAGCCTTAATGAAACCATTCCTGCCGTGTCTTTTTCGGATGGCCGGAAACTTTTCTCCGGTTCTGGGACTTGAAATATAAAATTAGGTGGCAGTCCTTAATCTGCATTCATTTATCTAGAATTTGGACCATGGATAATGTAAACTCTTAATAATTAATAAAATGGCGGCCATCCGGAAAAAGTGGTCGATTTTTATCCTTTTTTTTGACATTAAGACGCTCGGAAAAATGTTAAATACTTCAAGATTCTAAAAGCTCAAAGTTTCCTGATAAACATTTTCGGCTAGTGAAAAAAAAAAGTGATTTCGAGAATAACGCGTTTGCAGTTTTGACACAAGTTTTAACCTTTTTTTGGAAAAACTTAACTCAGCAATGCCAGCTCCTTACAATAAGCCCTTCTTTTCCGCTCTATGGAATGAAGATAGACACTATTAAGTATCAAAAAATTTTAAAAAATTTGATTTTTTTAAAATTCTAAATGGTACTGCCACCCTAATACATTTAATTTTCTGTTTTTTTAATTAAATCCAAACTTCCGAACCTTAAATTTGGTATATTATTTCAATTTACACTATAACTAACTAAAAAAAAATTTAAAAATAAAAATATTTGAACATCAACTTCTAAAATATGCTTGCCCGACTGTTTAGTATGAGCTACTTCATGTCATGCATATTTAAAAATATAATAAAATTAATAATATTGCAAGAATTTAAATTCTTTTATGCATGTAAATAGGTTAAATTATAGTTTATAATTATTTACCTTCAAAGTATGACAAATTAAATATCATTTGATTATAAGTTATTGATTTTAATATTTTCCTTTCATATTGATAATAAATAACTTACAATTAGATATCATTAGAACCACACTATAAGTTACTTTGTATTTAACGTTGTAAATTAAATTATATTTACTTTTTAAAATATGTTATTCTAAAGAGCGCATTTTTATATCTAGCTTAGTTTTCCAGAAATCCTCAGTAAATTGAAATTTATCAGATTGATAAAAATTGCTGATGAAATCGACAATTTTTTTTTTATTTTACTTATTTAACATTAAGTAATCAAGAATTTTCTTGTAATTGCATTAATAAAGAATAGGTATTAATATCTATATAAGATCTTGACAAATTTGTAATAAGCTAATAAATTTAAAAATGGGATTTTATTTTTGTTTCAAGGCTCTTTTGGTATAAAATTATAAATATTAAGAATAATTTGAACATATTGTACTGAGTTAACTGTAATTTGAACGACTTTTATTTATATTAAAGCATGTTTACTATTTGGTTTATAAATATAGTTAAGAATGGTGTCTATATTTGGAATAAAATTCGAAAGAAAATCTTTTAAATGGAATAGCTAACTGACAAACGCATTTAATATTATATTCTATTTGTATTGCATTAATTTAAATGTAATAAAAGCAAATACAAACAAATACAGATGGAAAAATATCCACGCAAGTCCAATTTCCTTTTATTTAAGGTAAACCCCAATATTGGCAATACTATCACATCACTATATGCTGATTTGTCTGCATTCAGTCAGAGTAAATAAAAATCTAATTTGAAAATCCCTTGAAAATGTAAGCCCCAACCGCGTTTCTTCCGTAGCTAACGGCAAACCGGTAATGAAATTCACATGTGCGGTATTTACCGCTTCGGTTTCGAAGACACCACCAACAAGATTGCAACGAAGTAAATAGAAAAGTGAATAAGGAAGCGACTGGCATTATCAGTCAAAGCGGTTACATTTTCCATACAGGAAATAAGAATTTTCCAATTGTATTTTCGGTTTTTACTCGCTAAAATGCTATATTTGTTCCTGTCGTTAGATATTTACCAACTGATTTCTCGCAGACAATCTTATAAGTATTATATTTTTGTGCAAGTTGCAGTTTTAAAATAGTTTTATTTATTCTGTGGTAGATCGTCTTGTTGCAATTCCTTCAATTTGATGACTCGTCACAAATAAGTAAAGCCATAAATGTTAACGTGTAGTAAAAGAAAATATTATGGACCATAAAATTATTCCATACAAATTTATTGCCACACATTATGTATCGCATGTGACGCGAAATCACTCTTAAATCATACTAACAGCGGAAAATTTATAACCCTTTGCGGAAAACATTGTTAAGTCGCAAGAAAATTCTACTAACACAAGAAAAATAAAAAAAATGCATTTGGCACGATTTTAATTCCGGTTATGCAACAGTTGTGTAGGAGCTTTCATCTCGCTGGAAGAAATTCATCAGAATCTAGTTGTGCGCGAAGCGTATTTCCTTACGTTGGCGGCACTGATGATGGTAACGCCTCTTTGAAACTTTTTGGCTTTTTGCCCATTATAAATCGTCCATAATATTCATAAACCATGGTAGAATATGAATTTATATTCGTGCATAATGAGAAACATGCTTACTTGAATTTATCATAGTTAGTAAACGCATTTTAACTTGTTGCTTTTTATAGATTTAGGTAATGAAATGAATTAATTTTAAAATAAAGTATTTAGTTGTTGAAATATAATGTATATTCTTTGCAGTAAATAACGTTTATGTGAAATAACGTTGCAGTAACTTTGTTGGTGAAGCTAGGGGATGTTTTTCGGGAAATACAATGGTTTTTGTGTTTTATAGGTCGCCTGTTGCTTGTTCCGTTCGTGGATAAACCAACACGCACGAAGAACACAAATACAAATGCTCATAATATATTTATCAAATCTATATTTAGAATCGAAACTATATATACTTGTTTAAACAATTTATTTTTCTGAACTTAACAATCTATTAGACGAAGTTTCAGAAAATGTTTAAATTCTAATTAAAGTTTTCTTTTTATATACTTTAACAATATTTACAATGTCTAAACATTTCATAGAACAACTAGTTTATGAATAAAAAATTACGATAAACTAATAATTTTCCAAACCGTACGAGTTATTAGAAAAAGTCTTAATTCTAATTGTAATTTTCTTTCATATATTTTTGTACCGTTTTATAAAATTTACTTATATTCTATATAACAACTAGTCAATGTATAAAAAGTCATAATTTTATCATATTTTCTAATCTCTTTGAAGAATTACAAAATTTTTATATACTTCAACGTTTTATGAAATGTCTATAAATTTCANACTGTTTCAATAAAACATTGTTCAAAGATTAATTGATTGAATTGTTATAATTATATAGTAATTTATATCTGACAAACTGGTAGGAATATAAAAAAATAATAGTTTATAATAAGCAAGAAGCTACTGTTGTCACAGAAGAAGTAAAAGAAAATAAAAAGTATTGCATTGTGGAAATGTAGGATAGGTTATTTTAAGATTCCAAATTCATGTCTTGTTTCAGAAATTCAGAACAAATAAATTAAAGCACGAGTCTAAACTCCACTTCGCTGATAATTAGAACGAAAACTTGTTAAAACATGGTTTAAACTAAACCTACATACATTCTAGTTGAAGCTTGTTAAAGTTACTAGAAATATTCATAGATAATAACAGTACAAAGCATTATACGATAGTTCTAATCCAAGCAGGAAGCAACATCACCATCTGCAGAAGCAACGATAAGACAAACTTTTTGTCAGAAGTTAAGTTAGTGGATGTAAGAAATTTGGTGATAAGATGGAATTGCATGCTTGAAGAGACATGCGAAGTCAAATAAATGTACCTGAGCAAAAGCTTGAGGTAGGTACAAAGTTTAAAATACGAGTGTAATAAAGTCGTCTTCCGGTGAAACTTTCTAACTTGACACTCGCTGTTGATGTTTTAAATGAACAAGGAGAATGGCTCACCGTAAAACTCAGATCTTTAAAATGTTTTATTTTGTACTTGTTAACCATGTTGTAAACTACTGCATACAATTATTGTTTATACCATTTTTTATATTTAACACTTCGACTATAAATTTTTTTTTCCAAATGGTCTATTTTTTATATTAATCCAGCTAGAATAATTAAGAAAATAACGCAAAGGGAAGCAAAATTTAATCCCATTGACAGTAATCTTATCTGCCTTGGAATAACATCTGCAATATTGCTTAAATTCATATTTAAAGCAGTCTAACACCCCTCAACCATTATATAATTTGAAAACATGATGCACGTCATGAATTTCAATCCACATTAAGCTGTTATCAATTATCAGTATCGCAACGCGTTAAGAACATTAATACATCACCAGGGTTATTATAAAATAGGGTATAATACAACCACGGAAAACTTGGTAGTCGCGATGTGAATATAACACAAACGCATCGATACAAGATGGTTGTATCTGTCTTGGGTTGTGTTACATTGTGAACAGGGTTGGCACACCGGAGATTTGCTTAATTTACCCTTTATTTCCGATTCTATTTGAATTTGTGTTTATAATTTTTATGAGGTTTAAGTTTTTGGAATAAATTTGTTTCAATTTAGTTTAGAATAAGTTTCGAGAGTTAATTGTATTTTTTGTTTTGCTTCTTGGATCTTTGGATATAAAACCGTAGATTTTAGGGATATTTTAAATTGTTTTATTTATATTTAAGCATGTTTACTATTTCCTTCCAATTTAGTCTATGTTTTGAATGAAATTTGAGAGTCAATTTTCTTTTTTAGAACTGCTTGACTTTTAAGCTATAAATTTTAAGATTCTAAAAATAATTTCAATATGTGACAATGTCTTTATTGAGGAAATATTTGCTTCTTATCTTTTAGGATAAAGAATCACAAATTTAATCTACTGTCAAGGAAATTGGTGCATGTTCACAACTCTTTTCCAATTTTATTTAGATTTGTGTCTATAATTTGACCAACATCCGGAATCAATGGATTTTATTTTGCTCTCCAAGTCACGGGATTACAATTGCTGGTTTAAAAAATAATTTGAACCACTGTCATTAAAATGGCTGCCAATTTTGATTTTAGTTTAGCTGACTGCTCAAGTTTATATTGTTTTTTCTTTTGATTAAAATATAAAGCTGCACATTTGAAGAATTATTTGAAATAATGCCAGATAAACTAATACATATTCACCATTTAATCTTACTCTTAGAAAGATTGCCTATGTTTCTGCTCTCTGACTATTAAAATATATAATTGTAAACTTAATAAGCTGAAATTCGAGTTTTAATGGTTTGATTCCCTGGTCTTTGAGACTTGAGGTATAAATTGAATTAGTATCATTTAAAACGTTGTATGTTTTAGAGTTTTATAAGAGTAATGAATAAATATAGAAGAAATTAAAGTAGAAATGATGGTAATAAAATTTAAAAGAAATGTATGCGACCCTGTGCAAAGTATCACGCATTATAAGTACATGAATAGTGGTGTATTGGTGGCAGTGAGCTATCTTATTCACAACGTCGGCGTCGTCAAAGCTTGCATCAGCGCGGATTAGCAGATACGGTATAAATAGTCCATGTCAATAGAACCTTGGTGTAAACTTTTCTGGAGCGATATGCTAATGTCTTAGTAACACCGCATGGCAGATTAGTCTCGTATTCGCAACGTGTCGGCGTATCCGACGAGTCATCAATCAACTGGGAGACAGCTGGTTGCCTCTTGCCTATCTCCAACTTCACCCCGATGCTCCCGACGCCTTCTTCGCCACTATGCCGTCGTCTTGAAGCGTTGGCATCGTGACGTGGCACGCCGAATACACCGGCCCAATTGAATCGGGAACGAAGACGATACCATGAGACACTGACAACGTACAGTGGCATTCTCGATTTACTTTTTAACAGAAACATTTTCACATCTTCAAATAAACTCTTATCTCCATATCTCTCTATATTATTTATTTATTTCTCTTCGATTATATCCATAAATTAATAAATATTTGTTTAAACAAATTGGATCCTTCATAGTTTCGTCGATACATTTAAAACCTTTCGCATTTTAACTGAATAATTTTAGATATATTCATTTTTTATTTTTCAATTTTTGAAGTTTTATTAAACAAGTAATTAAAAAAAGGAAAGTATTCGTGTCTACGTCCCTGGCATCATCACGGAAAGCACGTTTCACGAGAGTTGCCAACGCATTGAGAAGGATCATCTTTTTCCTCTGGCGACATGCCTGGTCCAGGAGGACGGGACTGGAAAACCGGCAGAAAAAGTCTGCGACAACGAATTCGGGTGGCAAGATTCTTAAATTTCTCATCATGTTTCAAATACCCAATTTCCATAAAAAAACAGAACAAAGAGTGAATTGATATTTACAGAATCAAGCGTTGGAAAGGGTGTCGTCTATTTGCCTTTCAAACCGTGGGAATTAGCACGTGAATTTACGCGTTTTTTTTTTTTTTTCCTCTTTCTTTACGTTTACGTCACCGTTGATTATAATTTGGCAGAAGAAAAGAACTTGGGGAACATTGGAATGAGTTATTGAAAAGTGGAAATTGAGTTGAGAAAACTGTAATCCTTTAATAATATCATGAGCAGTATAAAAACAAGATATAACCTGCAATATCTTAGAGTAGAATATATAATATATTATAATGAAACAATATCAATAGCAAGTAAGAAAATTTAATTAAACTTTAGGCAACATTTAGACGCAACAGTGGCATGAACAAGCCTCAACCTGTCACAAGGAAGTTGACAGGAAATTATGATTATTCTGTTCAGAAATTAACTGTTGAAATTGGGGCAAAAGGCAACACGCTACCACATAACCAACGGAGGAAGAAAACGACATTGCAAATAGAGTGTCAGCCATTAAATCACCAAAATGAAATTCTATGAAACATGTGATGAGGGTCAGCATTAATAATCGTCCACGGTGTTACTGATAGAATCAATGAATGGTCGTCGGTCGTCGTTGTTAAGTGCAACCCTGAGGTACACCGCCTTCTAGATGATTATACGCACCATTATGCGCGAAACAATAAACAATCGGGAAACAAGTGAACTACGACGTTAGACGCCTCTTAGATAAAGATAATTGTATGCATAATATTACTTAGTAAATAATGCGGAATTCTTATATAATACACGTACTATTGTTGAATACACGGAAGACATTCTTGCCTTCAAATAAAATCTTATAAATTTTATAATAATTAATTAATTTTACAGAACTTTTATATTTAATTATAATGATAACATAACTTAAAAAGAAAGAAACCAAAAAACCACGTGTAATTCTTTTTCCTACAAGAATCAAGGAAGTAAAAAATATCTTTATTACTATAATTTGATCTCACTTGGGTGACCTTTACCCCGAAGTGCAACTCATCTTCAACACGGAATCATTGTGAACTCTTCTCCAAACGACGGTATTCTGGGCGGAGAAACAAGGGTTTAGTTAATTAGTTTGTCACCTGATCGGGAACAGTTGTGAAATAGATTCATGTTACAGGAAGAAGAAGAATTTTAAGACAGTGAAACGTATAATTACATAAAGCTTTTTTGTCATTTTGTTTTTATATATACAGAAAAAAATTGATAAATTATAAAATAAATTTTCTAGTTTTTAGTTGAAGAGACCCATAACGAAATATTAATATAATGTTTAAAGTAGATTATGGGAAATATCAGTTAATTGATGGCGTCTATTAAAGGTTCTTCACGCTTCGTTAACGACACATAAG
>NEEE01005039.1:3215-28546 GCA_002278615.1 Pogonus chalceus | reverse complement strand
AAAGCAGGATTCCGAAACACCGCATCACACACACAACACACAACACTTACCAAATTACTTACCAAGTCCCACCACACATATCAAAAACCTGCTCAAGGTTAATCCCGAACGGGATGTTTTAGAACACACGGAAATATACTACTTGTCTGTATAGAATACATGACTATAGAGAATTTTATAAGCAATACAATGCTGTAGACCGTTTTTAAATATCTCTAGTAGATTTCGAGATATTAACAAAAGAGCGACATATGCAAAATGTGATCAAACTTTCAGACTAAAGTCTTGCCATTTTTCTTAAAGCGGAACAATTTAGGAATGTCTGTAAAGAATACACTATTATGGAGAAATTTGTGAAAAATACAGTGATGTAAGAGTATCTGTATAGAAAACATTATTATAGAGTATTTTATAAAACCGTTTTAAAATATCTATCGTAGATTTCGAGATTTTATCAAAAGGCTGAACATATGCAAAATGTGATCAAACTTTCAGGCTATAGTCTTGCTTTTTTTCTTCAAACGGCACCATTTTAGGAATGTCGGTATAAAATTTATTACTATTGAGAATTTAATGAGGAATACAGTGCTGTAGACTGTTTTCAATATCTATCGTATATTTCGAGATATTGGCAAAAGAATGAACATAAGCAAATTGTGATAAAACTTTTAGGCAATAGTCATGCTTGTTTTCTTAAAACGGAACAATTTTATGAATGTCTGTATAGAATACATTAGTATAGAGTATTTTATGAGGCATAAAAAGCTGTAGATCTTTTTTTATATTTATAGTAGGTTTCGATATATTGGCAAAAAGACTGAACATATGCAAAATGTGATCGAAGTGTCAGGCAATTTTCTTATCATTTTTCTTAAAACGGAACAATTTTGAAAATGTCTGTATAGAATACAGTATTAAAGAGAAATTTATAAGGAATACAGTGCTGTAGACCGTTTTTAAATAACTATCGTAAATTTCAATATATTGGCGAAAGAATGAACATATGCAAAATGTAGGTAAACTTTCAGGCAAAAGTCTTGCCTTTTTACTTAAAACAGATCAAATTTAAGAATGTTTGTATAAAATACAATATTAAAGAGAATTTAGTGAGAAATGCAGTGCTGTTGACCGTTTTTTAATATTTTTCGTAGATTTGGAGATATTACTAAAAGACTGAACATATGCAAAATATGATTAAAATTTTACGCTACAGTCTTGCCGGTTTTCTTAAAACGGTACAATTTTAAAAATGTCTGTATAGATTACATTATTATAGAATTTAATGAAGAATACAGTAATGTTGCCCGTTTTTAGTATGTATCGCAAATTTCAAGATATTGGCGAAAGACTGAACATATGCAAAATCTGATCAAACTTTCAGTCTATAGTCTTTCCTTTTTTATTGAAACGGAACAATTTTGAGAATGTTTGTATATTAAATATTATTAAAGAGAAATTTATGAAAAATACAAAGTTAACCCATTTTTAATATTAATCGTAGATTTTTAGCTATTGGCAAAAGACTGAACATATGCAAATTGTGATCAAACTTTCAGTCTATAGTTTTAATTTTTTTCTTAAAACGGACTAAACTTAAGAACGTCTGTAAAAAATACATTATCAGTGAGAATTTTTGGAGAATTACAGTGTCGAAGATCGTTTTTTAATATCTACTGTATATTTCAAAATATTAGTAAAAAACTTAACATATGCAAAATCTGATCAAACTTTCAGGCTAGAGTATTGCCTTTTTTCTTAAAACTGTACTATTTTAAGAATGTCTGTATAGAATACAATTTTATAAAAAAGTTTATGAGGAATACAGTGCTGTAGACCAATTTTTAATATTAATTGCAGATTTCGAGATATTAACGAAAGACTGAACATATGCAAAATCTGATCAAATTTTCAAGCATAAGTATTGCCTTTTTTCCTAAAACGGAACAATTTAAAAATATTTGTATAAAATACATTACTATGGAGATTTCTATTAGGAATACAATGCTGTAGACCGTTTTTATCATCTATCGTAGATTTCAAGATATTGACAAAAGACTAAATATATCTTTCTGATCAAACTTTCAGGCTATTGTCTTGCCTTTTTTCCTAAAACGGAACAATCTTAGGAATATCTGTATAGAATACATTATTACAGAAAAATTTATGAGGAAAACAGTGCTGTTGACCGGTTTTTAATATTAAACGTAAATTTCGAGATATAACAAAAGATTGAACATATGCAAAATGTACTCAAACTTTTAGGCTATAGTCTTGCTTTTTTCTTTAAAACGGAATCATTTAAGAAAGCCTTTATTAAATAAATTATTATAGAAAATTTTATGAGGAATACAGTGCTGTAGACCGTTTTTAAATATCTTTTGCAGATTTCGAGATATTGGCAAAAGACTGAACATATGCAAAATGTGATCAAACTTTCAGGCAATAGTCTTGCCGTTTTCGTTAAAACGGAATAATTACAAGAATATCTGTATAGTTTACAGTGTTAAAGCTAATTTTATTAGGCATACAGTGCTGTAGACCGTTTTTTAATTATCTGTCGTAGATTTCGAGATATTTGCAAAAGACTGAACATATGCAAAATGTGATCAAACTATCAGGCAATAAAATTACTTTTTTTCTTAAAACGGAACAATTTTAAGAATGTCTGTATGTAATTAATAATTATGGAGAATTTTATGAGGAATACATAGCTAAAGACCGTTTTTTACTTTTTATTGTTGATTTCGAGATGTTGGCAAAAGATTGAACTTATGCAAAATCTGATCAAACTTTTAGGCTAAAGTTTTGCTTTTTTTTTAAAACATCACAATGTTAAGAATGTCGGTATAGAACACAATATTATAGAGAATTTTATGAGAAATTCATTGCTGCAGACCGTTCTTAATATCTATAGTAGCTTTTGAGATATTGGCAAAAGACTGAACATATGCAAAATAAGATCAATTTGTTAGGCTATAGTCTTGCCTCTTTATTTAAAACGGAGCAGTTTTAAGAATGACTGTATAGTATACATTATTATGGAAAATTTTATGAGAAATACAGTACTGTAGACCGTTTTTTAATATCTATGATTTCGAGATATTGGCAAAAGACTCAACATATGCAAAATCTAAACAAACTTTCAGGCTATAGTCTTGCTTCTTTCCTTAAAACGGAACAATTTTGAAAATATCTGTATAGAAAACATTATTATGGAAAATTTAATGAGGAATACAGTGCTGTAGATAGTTTTTTATTATCTATCGTAGATTTCGAGATATTGGTAAAAAAATGAACATATGCGAAATCTAATTTAGTTTTTAGGCTACAATCTTGCATTATTTCTTAAAATAGAACCAATTTTAAAAATAATTTTTTTTATAAGGAGTACGAAGTTGTAGACCGTTTTTTAATATCTATCGTAGATTTTGAGATATTGCCAAATAACTGAACATATGCAAAATCTGTTCAAACTTTAGGCTAGAGTCTCGCCTTTTTTCTTAAAACGGAACAATTTAAAGAATATCTGTATAGAATACATTTTCATGGAAAATTTTATGAGAAATAAAGTGCTGTGGACTGTTTTTTAGTATCAATCATAGATTTCGTGATATTGGCAAAAGACTGAACTTATGCAAAATCTGATCAATCTTTCAGGCTATTGTCTTGCCTTTCTTCTTAAAACGGAACACTTTTAATAATATCTGTACAGAGTTCATTATTAAAAAGAATATTATGAGGAAAACAGTACTGTAGACTGTTAAATAATATCTATCAAATATTTAGAGATAGTAGCAGAAGACTGAACATGTGCAAAATCTGATCAAATTTTCAGGCAATAATCTTGCTTTTTTTCTTAAAGCGGAACATTTTTAAGAATGTCAGTATAGCATACATTATTGTGAAAAATTTTATGAGATAAACAGTGCTAAAGACCGTTTTCTAATATTGTCAAAATACTGAACATATGCAAAATCTGATTAAACTTTCAGGCTTTAGTTTTGTTTTTTTTTCTTAAAACGGAACAATTTTAAGAATATCTGTACAAAACACATAATTGTAGAGAATTTTATAAGAACCACTGTGCTGAAGACCGATTATTAATATCTGCGTTGATTTTAAATTATTAGCAAAAGACTGAACATATG
Source organism: Pogonus chalceus (assembly GCA_002278615.1). Classification (NCBI taxonomy): domain Eukaryota; kingdom Metazoa; phylum Arthropoda; class Insecta; order Coleoptera; family Carabidae; genus Pogonus; species Pogonus chalceus. Next base: position 24,398 of record NEEE01005039.1, on the reverse strand, counting down.
CAAAATCTGATCAAACATTCAGGCTTTAATCTTGCCTTTTTTGTTAAAACGGAACAAATTTAAAAATGTCTGTATAGAATACATTATAATGAAAATTTTTTTGTAAACTACAGTACTGTTGACCTTTTTTTAAAATCAATTGTAGATTTTGAGATATTAAAAAAGGACTAAACATATGCAAAATCTGATCAAATTTTAAAGCATTAGTCTTGCCGTTTTTCTTAAAACTTAACAATTTTAAGAATGTCTGTACACAATACATTATAATGGAAAATTTAATGAAGAATACAGTGCTGTAGACCGTTTTTAAAATATATCGTAGATTTCAAAATACTGGCAAAAGAATAAACATATGCAAAATCTGATCAAACTTTCAGGCAATAGTCTTGCTCTTTATCTTAAAACGGAACAATTTTAAGAATGTCTGTTTGGAATACATTGTTATGGAGATTTTTATAAAGAATACATAGCTTAAGACCGTTCTTTAATTTTTATTGTTGATTTTGAGATGTTGATAAAAGATTAAACTTATGCAAAATCTGATCAAACTTTCAGACTAAAGTCTTGCCTTTCTTCCTAGAACGGAACAAAATTAAAATGTCTGTAAAGAATACATAATTATAAAGAATATTATGAGGATAACAGTACTGTAGACTGTTTTATAATATCTATCAAAAATTTCGAGCTAATGGCAAAAGAGCCAACATTTGCAAAATCTGATTAAACAATGTGATCAAAGTTTCAGGTTATAGTCTTGCCTTTTTTCTTAAAACGGATTAATTTTAAGAATGTTTGTATAGAATACATTATTATAGATAATTTTATGAGAAATACATTGCTGTTGACCGTTTTTTAATATCAATCATCGATTTCAAGATATTGGCAAAAGACAGAACATATGAAAAATGTGATCAAACTTTCAGGCTATATTCTTGCCTTTATTCTTAAAACGGAACAATTTTAAAAATATCTGTATAGAATAAATTATTGTAAAGAATTAACTCAGGGATTTCTTGCTGTAGAACTTTTTTTTAATGTCTATCATAGATTTAAAGATATTTGCAAAAGACTAAACTTATGCAAAATATGAACAAACTTTCAGGCTATAGTCTTGCTTTTTTTCTTTAAACGGAACCTATTTAACAATGTCTGAATAAAATACATTATTATAAATAATTTTTGAGGTATACAGTGCTGTATATAATTTTTAATATCTATCGTAGATTTTTAGATATTCACAAAAGGCTGAACATATGCAAATTTAGATCTTACTTTCAGGCAATAGTCTTCCCTTTTTTTTAATCGGAACAATTTTAAGAATGTCTGTATAGAAAACTGTATTATAGAGGATTGTATGAGGAATACAGTGCTTTAGGCCGTTTTTTAATATTTATAGTATATTTCGAGATATTGGAAAAAGATTAAACATATGCAACATGTGATCATACTTTTAGGCAATAATCTTGCCTTTTCACATAAAACGGAACAATTTTAAGAATGTCTGTATAAAGAACATTATTATAGAAAATTTTAAGAGGAATACAATGCTGTGAACCGTTTTTTAATACCTGTTGTAGATTTCGAGATATTGGCCAAAGACTGAACATATGCAAAATGTGATCAATCTTTCAGGCAATAGTCTTGTCTTTTTACTATTACCGGAACAAATTAAAAATGTCTGTAAAGAATACATTATTTAAAAAAAAATTATGAGGTATACAGTGCTGCAGACTGTTTTCTAATATCTATCGTAAATTTCGAGATATTGGCAAAAAACTGAATATCTGCAAAATCTGATCAAAGTTTTCGGCTATAGTCTTTCACTTTTTCTTAAAACGGAACCATTTTAAGAATGTCTGTATAGAATAGATTATTATAGAGAACTTTATGAGGAATACAGTGCTTTAGACCGTTTTAAATATCTATCGTAGATTTCAAGATATTGGCAAAAGACAGAACATATGCAAAATATGATCAAACTTTCAGGCAAAATTCTTGCCTTTTTTCTTGAAACGGAACAATTTTAAGAATATCTGTATAGAATACATAATTCAAGAAAATTTTATGAGGAATACAGTGCTGTAGATCGTTTTTTAATATCTATCGTAGATTTCGAGATATTGGCAAACGACAGAAAATATGCAAAATCTGATCCAACTTTCAGGCGATAGTATTGACATTTTTCTTAAAACGGTACAATTTTAAGAAAGTCTGTATAGGATACATTATTATTGAAAACTTTATGATGAATACAATGCTGTTGACCGTTTTTTAATATCTATCGTAGAATTCAAGATAATGGCAAAGACTGTACACGTGCAAAATCTGATCAAACTTTCAGGTTTTAATATTGCCTTTTTTCTTAAGACGTAACAATTTCAAGAATGTCTGTATATAATGCATTATTATGGAGAACTTTATGAGGAATACAGTGCTGTAGACCGTTTTTTTATATCTATTGTAAACTTCGAGATATTGGCAAAAAACTGAATATATGCAAAGTCTAATCAAACTTTTTGGCTACAGTCTTGACATTTTTCTTAAAACGGAACAATTTTAAGAATGTCTGTATAAAATACATTAATAAAGAAAACTTTATGAGAAATTAAGTGCACTTGACCGTTTCTTAATATCTTTCGTAGATTTCGGGATATTGGCAAAAAACTAAACATCTGCAAAATCTAATCAAACTTGCAGGCATAGTCTTGCCATTTTCCTTAAAATGTAACAATTTAAAAAATGTCTGTATAGAATACATTATTATGGAAACCTTTATGAGGAACACAGTACTGTAGATCGTCTTTTATTATCTATCGTAGATTTCGATAAATTGCCAAAGGCTGAACATATGCAAATTCTGATTAAACTTTCAAAATATAGTCTTTAATTTTTTCTTAAAACGGAACAATTTTAAGAAAGTCTGTTTATAAAACATTATTTAGGAGAATTTTATGAGAGTTACAGTGCTGCAGACCGTTTTTGTATATCTCTCGTAGATTTCGAGATATTGGCTAAAGACTAAACATCTGCAAAATGTGATCAAACTTTCAGGCAATAGTCTTACCTTTTTTCTTAAAACGGAACAATTTTAAGAACGTGTGTATAGAACACATAATTTGTAACGAATATTATGAGGAATACAGTGCTGTAGACCGTTTTTTAATATCTATAGTAGATTTCGAGATATTGGAAAAAGACTTTAAAAATATGCAAAATCTGATCAACCTTTCAGGCTATAGTCTTGCCTTTTTTCTTAAAACGGATCCATTTTAAAAATGTCTGTAAAGAATTCATAATTAAAGAGAATTTTATGAGAAATACAGGGCTTAAGATGGTTTTTTAATATCCATCGTAGATTTTGAGATATTGGCAAAAGACAGAACATATGCAAAATGTGATGAAACTTTTAGGCTATATTATTATCTTTTTTCATTAAACGTAACAATTTTAGCAATAACTGAAAAGAATACATTTTTATAGAGATATTTATAAGAAAAACAGTGCTGTAGACCGTTTTTAATATCTGTCGTAGATTTCGAGATATTGGCCAAAGACTAAACATATGCAGAATGTGATCAAACTTTCAGGCAATAGTCTTGCTTGTTTTTTTAAAACGGAATAATTTTAAGAATGTCTGTATAGAATACATTATTATAGAAAATTTTATGAAGAATACAGTGCTGTAGACCGTTTTTAATATCTGTCGTAGATTTCGAGATATTGGCAAAAGACTGAACATATGCAAAATGTGATCAAATTTTCAAGCAATAGTCTTGCCTTTTCTATTAAAACGGAAAAATTTTAAGAATGTCTGTATAGAATACATTATTATAGAAAATTTTATGAAGAATACAGTGCTGTAGACCGTTTTTAATATCTGTCGTAGATTTCGAGATATTGGCAAAAGACTGAACATATGCAAAATGTGATCAAATTTTCAAGCAATAGTCTTGCCTTTTCTATTAAAACGGAAAAATTTTAAGAATGTTTGTACAGACTACATTATTATAGAAAATTTTATAAGGAATACAGTGCTGCAGACCGTTTTTTAATATCAATCGAAGATTTTGAAATATTGGCAAAAGACTAAACATATGCAAAATGTGATAAAACTTTCAGGCTATAATCTTGCTTTTTTTCATTAAACGAAACAATTTTAGCAAAATATATAAAGAATACATTTTTATAAAGAATTTTATAAGGAATACAGTGCTGTATACAATTTTTTAATATCTATCGTGGATTTCAAAAAATTGGCAAAAAACTGAATATATGCAAAATCTGATCAAACTTTCAGTCTAGAGCCTTGCTTTTTTTTTACAACGGAACAATTTGAAGAATGTCTGTATAAAATACATTATGATAGATATTTTATGAGAAATACAGTGCTGTAGACCGTTTTTTAATATCTTACGTAGATTTCGAGATATAAGCAAAAGACTAAACATATGCAAAATGTGTTGAAACCTGCAGGTATTAGTCTTGCGTTTTTTACCTTATAATAGAGAAATTTATAAGAATATAGTGCTGTACACCTTTTTTTAAAATCTAACGTAGATTTTGAGATATTGGAAAATGGCTGCACATATGCAAATTGTGATCTACTTTTCCGGCAATAGTCGTGCCTTTTTTCTTAAAACGGATCAATTTTAAGAATGTTTGTATAGAATATATAATTTTGGAGAATATGATGAGGAATACAGTGCAATAGACAGTTTTTTAATATCTATAGTAGATTTCGAGATTTTGACAAAAGACAGAATATATGCAAAATCTGATCAAACTTTCAGGCTATAGTCTTGCCATTTTTCTTGAAACGGAACAATTTTAGAACTGTCTGTATAGAATCTATTTTTATGGAAAACTTTATGAGGAATTTAGAGCTATAGACTGTTTTTTTATATCTTACGTAGATTTCGAGATATAAGCAAAAGTCTGAACATATGCAAAATGTGATGAAACCTGCAGGTAATAGTCTTGCGTTTTTTCTTGAAACGGAACAAATTCATGATTGTCTGCAAACTATACATTATTATAGAGAAATTTATAAGGAATACAATGCTGTAGACCGTTCTCTAATATCTAACGTAGATTTCTAGATATTGGCAAAAGACTGAACATATGCAAAATGTGATCAATTTTTCAGGCTTTAGTCGTGCCTTTTTTCTTAAAACGGAACAATTTTAAGAATATCTGTATTAAATCCAAATTATCGAAAAATTTATGAGAAATACAGTGCTGTAGACCGTTTTTAATTATCTATCGTAGATTTCGAGATATAGGCAAAAGACATAACATATGCAAAATCTGATCAAACTTTCAGGCTATAGTCTTGCCTTTTTTCTTAAAACGAAACAATTTAAGAAATGTCTGCATAAAAAACATTATTATGGAGAACTTAATAAGCAATGCAGCGCTGTAGACCGTTTTTAATATCTATTGTAGAGTTCGAGATATTGGCAAAGGACTAAACATATGCAAAGTCTGATCAAGTTTTCAGGCTTTATTCCTGCCTATTTTCTTAAAACGGAACATTTTAAAAAATGTCTGTATAGAATACTAGTTTACAAAATTTTTTGAGGAATGCAATGCTGTTGACCGTTTTATAATGTCTATCGTAGATTTTGAGATATAACATAAGACTGAACATATGCAAAATCTGATAAAACTTTCAGGCTATAGTCGTGCCTTTTTCCTTAAAACGCAACAATTTTATCAATGTCTGTATAAAAAACATTATTATCGAGAATTTAATGAGCAATGCAGTGCTGTAAACCATTTTTAATATTTATCGTAGATTTTGAGATATTGGCAAAAGACTGAACATATGCAAATTCTAATTAAACTTTCAGGCTACAGTCTTGCCTTTTTTCTTAAAACGGAACAATTTTAAGAATGTCTGTATAAAAAACATTATTATGGAGAATTTAATGAGCAATGTTGTGCTGTAAACTGTTTTTTTTATATCTTTCGTAGATTTCAAGATATTGGCAAAAGACAGAACATACGCAAAATCTAATCAAACTTTCAGGCTATAGTCTTGCCTTTTTTCTTAAAACGGGACAATTTTAGAAAAGTCTGTATAAAAAAAATTATTACAGAGAATTTTATAAGCAATACAGTGCTTTAGACCAATTTTAAATAACTTTCGTAGATTTCGAGATATTTGCAAAAGACTGAACATATTCAAAATCTGATTAAACTTTTAGGTTATAGTCTTCCCTTTTTTCTTTAAACGGATCAATTTTAAAAATGTCTGTATAAAAAACATTATTATAGAGAAATTAATGAGCAATACAGTGTCGTAGACCAATTTTTAATATCTATCGTAGATTTTTAGATATTGGCAAAAGACTGAACATATGCAAAATCTGATAAAGCATTCAGGCTAAAGACTTCCCTTTTTTTTAAAACGGAAAAATTTCAAAAATTTCTGTAAAAAAAACATTATTATAGAAAATTTTATGAGCGATACAGTGCTGTAGACCGTTTTTAATATCCATCGTAGATTTCGAGATATTAATAAAAAACTCAACATATGCAAAATTTGATCAAACTTTCAGGCTTTAGACTTGACATTTTTCTTAAAACGGAACCAATTTAAAAATGTCTGTTAAAAAACATTATTATGGAGAATTTAATGAGCAATGCAGTGCTGTATACCGTTTTTTAATATTTATCGTAGATATCAAGATTTTGGCAAAAGACTAAACATATGGAAAATCTGATAAAATTTTCAGGCTATAGTCTTGCCATTTTTCTTAAAGCGTTACAATTTTAAAACTGTCTGTATAAAAAACATTATTATAGAGAATTTTATGAGCAATACAGTGTTGTAGACCAATTTTTAATATTTATCGTATATTTCGAGATATTGTCAAAAGACTGAACATATGCAAAATCTGATCAAACTTTCAGGCTATAGACTTGCTTTTTTTCTTAAAACGGAACAAATTGAACAATATCTGTATAAAAAACTTTATGATAGAGAATTTTATGAGCAATACAGTGCTGTAGACTAGTTTACAATATATATATCGTAGATTTCGAGATATTGGAAAAAGACTGAACATATGCAAAATCTGATCAATTTTTTAGGCTATAGTCTTGTATTTTTTCTTAAAACGGAACAATTTTAGGAATGACTGTACAAAATACTTTATTATGGAGAATTTTATGCGGGATACCGCACTGAAGACCGTTTTTTAATATCTATCGTAGATTTCGTGATATTGGCAAAAGACTGAACATATGCAAAATCTCATAAGACTTCCAGGATGCAGTCTTGCCTTTTTTCTTAAAACGGAACAGTTTAAGAATGTCTGTATAAAAAAACATTGCTATAGTGAAATTTATGATAAAACAACGCTGTATACTAATTTTTAATATCTATCGTAAATTTCGAGATATTGGCAAAAAACTGAACATATGCAAAATCTGATCAATTTTTTAGACTATAGTCTTGTCTTTTTTCTTAAAAAGGAAAAATTTTAGGAATGTCTGTATAAAATACTTTATTATGGAAATTTTTATGAGTAATACCGTGCTGTAGACTGTTTTTTAATATCTTTCGTAGATTTTGTTATATTGGTCAAAAACTAAACATATGCAAAATCTGATACAAAACTCAGGCAAATAGACTTGCCTTTTTTCTTGAAACGGAGCAGTTTTAGGAATGTCTGTATAAAAAATATTATTACGGAGAATTTATTGAGCAACGCATTGCTGTAGACCGTTTCTTAATATCAACCTTATATTTAAAAATATTGGCACATGGCTGAACATATGCAAAATCTGTTCAAAATTTCAGGCTATCTACTTGCATGTTTTCTTAAAACGGAACAATTTCAGGAATGTCTGTATAAAAATATTATTATGGATAATTTAATCAGCAATACAGTGCTGTAGACCGTTTTTTATTATCTATCGTAAATTTCGAGATATTGGCAGAAGACTGAACGTATGCAAAATCTGATAAAACTTTCAGTCTATAGTCTTGCCTTTTTCTTAAAACGGAACAATTTTTGGAATGTCCGTATAAAAAACATTATTATAAGAATTTTATAAGCAATACAGTGCTTTAGACCATTTTTTAATATTTATTGTAAATTTCGACATATTGGCAAAAGACTGANTGAGCAATACAGTGCTGTAGACCAATTTTGATATTTGTCGTAGATTTTAAGGTATTGGCAAAAGACTGAACATATGTAAATTCTGATTAAACTTTCAGGCTATAGTCTTGCTTTTTTTCTTAAAACGGATCAATTTTATAAATGTCTGTAAAAAAACAATATTATAGAAAATTTTATGAGCAATACAGTGCCGTAGACCGTTTTAAATATCAATCGTAGATTTCGAGATATTGGCAAAAAACTAAACATATGCAAAATCTGATGAAACTTTTAAACTACAGTTTTGCCTTTTTTCTTAAAACGGAACAGTGTAAGAAATGTCTGTATGAAAAACATTTTTATAGAGAATTTTATGAGCAATACAGTACTGTAGACCATTTTTAAATATCTTTCTTTGATTTTGATTTATTGACAAAAGACTGAACATATGCAAACTCTGATCAAACTTTTAAGCTATAGTCTTGTCTTTTTTCTTACAACGGAACAATTTTAGGAATGTGTGAATAAAATACTTTATTATGGAGAATTTAACGAGCAATGCAGTGCTGTAGACCGTTTTTTAATATCTACTGTCTAGTTTAAGATATTATCAAAAGATTAAACATATGCAAAATCTGATAAAATTTTCAGGCTTTATTGCTGCCTTTTTTCTTTAAACGGAAGGTTTTTAAGAATGTTTGTATAGAATACATTAGTATGGAGAATTTTATGAGGAATGCAGTGCTGTTTACCGTTTTCAAATATCTATTGTAGATTTTGAGATATTGGCAAAAGACTAAACATATGCAAAAGCTGATAAATTTTTCAGGCTATAGTCTTTCCTTATTTCTTAAAACGGAAAAATTTTAGAAATGTCTGTACAAAAAACATTATGTTAGATAATTTTACGAGTAATAAAGTGCTGTAGACCATTTTTAAATATCTATCGTAGATTTTGAGATATTGGCAAGAGACTGAATATATGCAAATCTGATAAAACTTTCAGGCTATAGTCTTGCCTTTTTTCTTAAAACGGAACAATTTTAGGAATGTCTGTTTAAAAAACATTATTATAGAGAATTTTCTGAGCAATACAGTGCTGTAGACCATTTTAAATATCTATCGTAAATTTAAAGATATTAACAAAAGACTAAACATATGCAAGATCTGATCAAACTTTTAGGCTACAGTCTTGTCTTTTTTCTTAAAACGGAAAAATTTAAAGAATGTCTGTATAAAATACTATATTATGGAGAATTTTATGAGTAACACCGTGCTGTAGACCATTTTTTATTATCTATCGTAAATTTTGAGATACTGGTAAAAAACTGAACATATGCAATATCTGATACAACTTTCAGGCTATAGTCTTGACTTTTTTCCTAAAATGGAAAAATTTAAGAAATGTTTCTATAGAAAATATTATTATAGAGGATTTTATGGGCTATACATTGCTGTAGACCAATTTTTATATCTATCGTAGATTTCGAGATATTGGCGAAAGACTGAACAATTGCAAAATCTGATCAAACTTTTAGGCAATAGACTTGCCTTTTTTCTTAAAAAGCATCTAATTTAGGAATATCCGTATAAAAAATATAATTATGGAGAATTAAATAAGCAACGCAGTGCTATATATAAAATACTTTATTATGGAAAATTTTATGAGCGATACCGTGCTGTTGACCGTTTTTAAATATCTATCGTAGATTTTGAGATATTGGCAAAAGACTAAACATATGCAAAATCTGATAAAACTTGCAGGCTATAGTCTTGCCTTTTTTTAAACCGGAACAATTTTAGTAATGTTTGTATAAAAAACATTATTATAAAAATTTTATGACCAATACAGTACTGTACACCAATTATTAATATCTATTGTAGATTACTAAATATTGGCAAAAGGCTGAACATATGCAAAATCTAATCAAATTTTCAGGCTATAGTCTCGCCTTTCTTCTTAAAACAATTTTAGGAATGTCTGTATAAAAATCATTATTATGCAGATTTTAATGAGCAACGCAATTCTTTAGATAAAATACTTTATTATGGAGAATTTTATAAGCGATACCGTGCTGTAGACCGTTTTTTAAAATTTATCATAGATTTCGAGATATTGGCAAAAGACTGAACACAGGCAAAACCTGATAAATATTTCAGGCTATAGTCGTGCCTCTTTTCTCAAAACGGAACAATTTTAGATAAGTCTGTACAAAAAACAATATTATAGAGAATTTTATGTAAAATATAGTGCTGTAGTTCATTTTAAAATATCTATCGTAGTGTTTGAGATATTGGCAAAAGACTGAACATATGCAAATCTGATAAAACTTTCAGGCTATAGTCTTGCCTTTTTTCTTAAAACGAAACAGTTTAAGGAATGTCTGTATAAAAAGATTATTATAGAGAATTTTATGAGCAATTTAGTGCTGTTGCCCGTTTTTAAATATCTATCGTAGATTTTGAGATATTGGCAAAAGACTGAACATATGCAAAACCTGATAAATGTTTCAGGCTATAGTCTTGCCTTTTTTCTTAAAACGGAACAATTTTAGGTAAGTCTGTACAAAAAACATTATTATAGGGATTTTAATGAGAAATACAGTGCTGTAGTCCATTATTAAATATCTATCGTAGTGTTTAAGATATTGGAAAAAGACTGAACATATGCAAATCTGTTAAAACTTTCAGGCTATAGTCTTGCCTTTTTTCTTAAAACGGAACAATTTTAGAAATGTCTTTATGAAAACACATTATTATGGTGAATTTAATGAGTAATGCAGTGCTGTAGACCGTTTTTTATTATCAAATGTAGATTTCGAGAAATTGGCAGATGACTTAACATATGCAAAATCTGATAAAACTTTCAGGCCGAAGTCTTGCGTTTTTTCCTAAAACGGAACCTTTTTAGGAATGTCTGTATAAAAAACATTATTATAGAGAATTTTCTGAACAATGAAATTCTATAAACCATTTTTAATATCTATCGTAAATTTTAAGATATTAACAAACAACTAAACATATGCAAGATCTGATTAAACTTTTAGGCTATAGCCTTGTCCTTTTTCTTGAAACGGAACAATTTTAGAAATGTCTGTATAAAATACATTATTATGGAGATTTTCATAAACGATACTGAGCTGTAGACCGTTTTTTAATATTTATCGTAAATTTTGAGATATTGGCGAAAGACTGAACATATGCAAAATCTGATAAAACTTTCAAGCTCTAGTCTTGCCTTTTTTTAAACCGGAACAATTTTAGTAATGTTTGTATACAAAACATTGTTATAGAAATTTTTATGACCAATACCGTGCTGTAGACCAATTTTTAATATCTATCGTAGATTTCGAGATATTGGCTAAAGACTGAACATATGCAAAATCTGATGAAACTTTCAGGCTATAGTCTTGCCTTTTTTCTTAAAACGGAACAGTTTAAGGAATGTCTGTATAAAAAACATTATTATAGAAAAATTTACTAGCAAAACAGTGCCAATTTATAATATCTATCGTAGAATTTGAGATATTCGCAAAAGACTGAACATATGCAAACTCTGATCAAACTATTAGGCTATAGTCTTGTCTTTTTTCTTATAACGGAACAATTTTAGAAATGTCTGAATAAACTACTTTATTATGGAAATTTTTATGAGCAATGCACTGCTCAAGACCGTTTTTTAATATCTATTGTCGAGTTTGAGATATGCAAAATCTGATCAAATTTTCAGGTTTTATTCCTGCCTTTTTTCTTAAAACGGAAAATTTTTAAAATGTTTGTATAGAATAGATTACTAAAGAGTATAATATGAGGAATTCAATGCTGTTGACCGTTTTTAAATATCTATCGTAGATTTTAAAATATTGGCAAAAGACTGAATATATGCAAAATCTGATAAAACTTTCAGGCTATAGTCTTGTCATTTTTAAATACGGAACAAATTTAGGAATGTCTGTATAAAAAACATTATTATGAGGAATTTAATAAGTAATGCAGTTCTGTAGTCCATTTTTTAATATCTATTGTAGATTTCGAGATATTGGCAAAAAATTAAACATATGCAAAATCTGATAAAACTTTCAGGCTATAGATTTGCCTTTTTTCTTAAAACGGAACAAATTCAGGAATGTCTGTATAAAAAAATTATTATAGAGAATTTTCTTAGCAATACAGTGCTGTAGATCATTTTTTAATATCTCTCGTAAATTTTGAGATATTGACAAAAGACTGAACATATGCAAGATCTGATCAAACTTTTAGGCTATAGTCTTGTTTGTTTTCTTGAAGCGGAACAATTTTAGAAATATCTGTATAAAAAACTTTATTTAAGAAAATTTTATGAGCAATACAGTGCTCTAGACCAATTTTTTATATCCAGGTAGATTTAGAGATATTGGCAAAAGTCTTGCCTTTTTCCTTAAAACGGATTAAATTAAGAAATGCCTGTACAAAAACCATTATCATAGAGAACTATATGAGCGATACAGTGTTGTAGACCAATTTAAATATCAACAGTAGATTTTGAAATATTGGCAAAAGACTGAACATATGCAAAATCTGATCAAACTTTCAGGCTATAGCTCTTGATTTTTTTCTTAAAACTGAACAACTAAAGAAATGTCTGTATAAAAAACATTATTATAAAGAATTTTATGAGCAATACATTGCTATAGACTAAATATTAATATCTATCGTAGATTTTGAGATATAAGCAAAAGACTGAACATATGGAAAATCTTAACAAACTTTCAATCTATAGACTTGCCTTATTTCTTAAAACGGAACATTTAAAGGAATGTCTGTATAAAATACTTTATTATAGAGTAATTAATGAGCGGTACCGTGCTGCAGACCGTTTTTAATACTTATCGTAGATTTTGAGATATTGGCAAAACATTGAATGTATGCAAAATCTGATAAAACTTTTAGGCTATAGTCTTGCCTTTTTTCTTAAAACGGAACAATTTAAGTCATGTCTGTATAAAAATATTATTATAGAAAAGTTTATGAGCAATACAGTATTGTAGACCAACTTTTAGTATCTATCGTTAATTTCGAGATATTGGCAAAAGCTAGAACATATGCAAAATCTGATAAAACTATCAGGATATTGTCTTGCCTTTTATCTTTAAACGGAACATTTTTAGGAATGTCTGTATAAAAAACTTTATCATTGAGGATTTTATAAGCAATACCGTGCTGTAGACCGTTTTTATATCTATCGTAGATTTCGAGTTATTGGCTAAAGACTGAATATATGCAAAATCTGATCATACTTTCAGGCTATAGTCTCGCCTTTTTCCTAAAAACGGAACAATTATAAGAATATTTGTATAAAAATCATTTTTATAGAGACTATTATGAGCAATACAGTGCTGTGGATCAATTTGGAATATCTATCGTCGTGTCGAAATATGTGCATGAGACTGAACATATGCAAAATCTGATAAAACCATCAAGCTATAGACTTGCCTTTTATCTTAAAACAAAACAATTTAAAGATTGTTTGTAAAAAAAAATTTTATTATAGAGAAATTTATAAACAATACAGTGCTGTAGACCGTTTTTTAATATCTATAGTAGGTTTTACGATATTGGGAAAAAACTGAACATATGCAAAATCTGATCAAACTTTCAGGCTATAGACTTGCCTTTTTTCTTCAAACGAAACAATTTTAGGAATCTCTGTATAAAAAACATTATTATAGAGAGTTTAATGAGCAATGAAGTGCTGTAGACAGTTTTTAATATTTATCGTAGATTTCGAGATATTTGCGAAAGAATGTACATATGCAAAATCTGATTAAACTTTCAGGCTATAGATTTGTCTTTTTCTTAAAACAAAACAACTTAAGAAATGTCTGTATAAAATACATTATAATAGAGAATTTAATGAGCATTACAGTTTTAAGACCATTTTTCAATATCTATTGTAGATTTTAAGATATTAGCAAAAGACTGAACATACGCAAAATCTAATCAAAATTTAAGGTTAGTGTCTTGTCTTTCTGCTTACAACGGAACAAATTAAGGAATGTCTGTAAAAAAAACTTTATTATAGAGATTTTAATCAGCAATTCCGTGCTGTAGACCATATTTTAATATCTATCGTAGATTTCGAGATATTGGCAAAAAACTGAACATATGCAAAATCTGATAAAACTTTCAGGCTATATTCATGCCATTTTTTTTAAACGGAACAACTTTAGAAATGTCTTTGTAAAAATAATTATTATAAAGAATTTTATAAACAATAAAGTGCTGTAGACCAATTTTAAATATTTTTTGTAGATTTCGAGCTATTGGCAATAGCCTGAATATATGCAAAATCTGATAAAACTATCAAGTTATAGTATTGCCTTTTCTCTTTAAACGCAACATTTTATCATTGAGAATTTTATAAGCAATACCGTTCTGTAGACCGTTTTTTTATATCTATCGTAGATTTCGAGATAATGGCAAAAGACTGAACATATGCAAAATCTGATAAAACTTTTAGGCTAAAGTCTTGCCTTATTTCTTAAAACGGAACAAGTCTTTTGCCAATATCTCGAAATCTGCGATAGATATTATAAAACGGTCTACAGCACGGTATCGTTAAAAAAATTCTCCATATTAAAGTATTTTATACAAACATTTCTAATACTATTCCGTTTTAAGAAAAAGACAAGATTATAGCCTAAAAATTTGACCAAATTTTGCATATGCTCATTCTTTTGCCAATATCTCTAAATATACGGTAGATATTAAAAATTGGTCTACGAAACTTTATTGTTCATAAAATTTTCTATAATAATGTTTTTTCTACAGACATTCTTAAAACTGTTCCGTTTAAAAAAAATGGCAAGACTATAGCGTGAAAGTTTTANTTTGATCAGATTTTGCATATGTTCAGTCTTTTGCTAATATCTCAAAATCTACAATAGATATTTAAAATTGGTCTACAGCACTGTATTTCTAAAAAATTTCTCTAAAATAATGTTTTTTTGCACAGAAATTTCTAAATTTGAACATATGCAAAATCTGATCAAACTTTTTGGCTATAGACATATCTTTTTTCTTAAAACGGAACACTTTAAGCTATGTCTGTATAAAAAATATTATTATAAAGAATTTTGCTAGCAATACAGTGCTGTAGACTAATTTTTAATATCTATCGTAGATTTCGAGATATTGGCAAAAGACTGAACTTATGCAAAATGTGATTAAACTTTTAGGCTATAGACTTGCCTTTTTCTAAAAATGGAACAAATTTGGAAATGTCTATATAAAAAACATTATTATTGAGAAATTTATAAGCAATACAGTGCTGTATACTAATTTTTAATATCTGTAGTAGGTTTCGAGATATTGGCAAAAGTCTCAACATATGCAAAATCTGAACATACCTTCAGGCTATAGACTTGCTTTTATTTTTAAAACGGAACACTTTAAGAAATATCTGTATAAAAACATTAATATAAAAGATTTTACAGGCAATACAGTGCTTAAGACCAATTTTTTATATCTGTCATTTATATTGGCAAAAGACTAAGCATATGCAAAATCTGAAAAAACTTTCAGGCTATAGACTTGCTTTTTTTCTTAAAACGGAACAATTTAAGAAATGTCTGTATAAAAAATATCATTAAAGTAAATTTAATGAGCAATACAGTGCTGTAGACCATTTTTTATATCTATTAAAGATTTTGAGATATTGGCAAAAGACTGAACATATGCAAAAGCTGATACAACTTTCAGGCTATAGTCTTGCCTTTTTTTAGAAACGGAACAATTTAAGAATGTCTGTATTAAAAACATTATTATGGAGAATTTAATCAGCAATGCAGTGTTTAGACCGTTTTTTAATGTCTATCGTATATTTCGAGATATTGGCAAGAGACTGAACATATGCAAAATCTAATGAATCTTGTAGGCTATAATATTGCCTTTTTTCTTAGAACGTAATAATTTTAGAAATGTGTGTAAAGAACATTATTACGGAAAATTTAATGAGCAACGCAGTACTGTAGAGCATTTTTTACTATCTATCGTATATTTCGAGATATTGGCAAAAGACTGAACATATGCAAAAGCTGATACAACTTTTAGGCTATAGTCTTGTCTTTTTTTTAAAACAGAACATTTTTAAGAATGTCTGTAAAAACACTACAAAATGGAAAATATTTGGGCAATACTGTGCTGTAGACCGTTTTTTAATATCTGTCGCAGAATTCGAGATATTGGCAAAAGATTGAACGTATGCAAAATGTGATCTAACTTTCAAGCTATAGGCTTTCTTTTTTTCTTAAAACGGAACAATTTTAGAAATGTCTGTATAACAAACGTTAATATGGAGAACTTAATGAGCAATGCAGTGCTGTAGACCGTTTTTTAGAATTTATTGTCGAGTTCGAGATATTGGCAAAAAACTAAACATATGTAAATCTGATTTAATTTTCAGGCTTTATTCCTGCATTTTTTCTTAAAACGGAACAATTTAAAAATGTCTGTATAGAATACATAAGTATAGAGAATTTTATGAAAAATGCATTGCTGTTGACCGTATTTTATTATCTTTTGTAGATTTTGAGATATTGGAAAAAGACTGAACTTATGCAAAATCTGATAAAACTTTCAGGCTATAGTCTTGCCTTTTTTCTTAAAACGGAACAATTTTAGGAATGTCTGTACAAAAAACAATATTATAGAGAGTTATATGAGCAATGCGGTGCTGTTGACCGTTTTTAAATATCTATCGTAGATTTTGAGATATTGGCAAAATACTGAACATATGCAAAACCTGATAAATGTTTCAGGCTATAGTCTTGCTTTTTTTAAAAACGGAACAATTTTAGTAATGTTTGTATAAAAAAACATTATTATAGAAAATTTTCTGAGCAATACAGTACTGTTGACCAATTTTTAATATCTATTGTTGATTTCTAAATATTGGCAAAACACTGAACATATGCAAAATCTGATCTAACTTTCAGGCTATAGACTCGCCTTTCTTCTTAATACGGAACAATTTTAGTAATGTCTGTATTAAAAACGTTATTATGGAGAATTTAATGAGCAATGCAGTGCTGTTGACCGTTTTTTTAATATATTGTCGAGTTTTAGTTACTGGCTAATGACTAAACATATGCAAAATCTGATTAATTTTTCAAGCTTTATTCCGGCCTTTCTTCTTAAAACGGAACATTTTTAAGAATATTTGCATAGGTTACATTAGTATAGACAATTTTATGAAAAATGCAGTGCTGTTGACCCTTTTTTAATATCTATCATAGATTTCGAAATATTGGCAAAAGACTAAACATATGCAAAATCTGATCAAACTTTTAGGCTATATTCTTGTAATTTTTATTAAAACGGAACAATTTTTGAATGTCTGTATAAAATTATTTTTTTATAGAGAATTTTATGAGCGATACCGTGGTGTAAACTGTTTTTAATATCTATCGTAGATATCAAGATATTGGCAAAAGACTGAACATAAGCAAAATCTAATAAAAGTTTCAGGCTTTAGTCTGGCCTTTTTTTTTAAACAGAACAATTTTAAGAATATCTGTATAATAAATATTTATATAGAGAATTTTAGGAGCAATACAATGCTGTAGACCAATTTTTAATATCTATCGTAAATTTCGAGATATTGGCAAACGACTGAACATATGTAAAATTCGATCAAACATTCAGGCTCTAGACTTGCCTTTTTTCTTAAAACGGAACAGTTTTAGAAAAGTATGTATAAAAGCATTATTATGGAGAATTCAATGGGCAATGCAGTGCTGTAGACCGTTTTTTAATTTCTATTGTCGAGTTCGCGATATTGGCAAAAGACTAAGCATCTGCAAAATCTTATCAAATTTTCAGGCTTATTTCTGCCTTCTTTATCACAACGGAATATTTTTAGGAATGCCTGTATAGGATCCATTAGTATACAGACTTTTATGTGGAATGCAGTGCTGTTGACCGTTTTTTAATGTCTATCGTAGATTTTGAAATATTGGCAAAAGACTGAATATACGCAAAATCTGATCAAATTTTTAGGCTATAGTCTTGCCTATTATCTTAAAACGGAATAATTTAAGGAATGTCTGTACAAAAATAATTATTATAGAGAACTTGATGAGCGATACAGGGCTGTAGACCTTCTTTTAATATCAATCGTAGATTTCGAAATTTTGGTAAAAGACTGAACTTATGCAAAATTTGATTAAACTTTCAAGCTATAGACTTGTTTTTTTTTTTTTCTTAAAACGGAACAATTTTAGGAATGTCTGTATAAAAACATTATTATGGAGAATTTAATGAGCAAAGCAGTGCTGAAGACCGTTTTTTAATATCTATCGTAGATTTCAAGATATTGGCCAGAGACTGAACATATGCAAAATTTGATCAAACTTTCAGGTTATAGACTTGCCTTTTTTTTAAAAACGAAACATTTTTAGAAATGTCTGTATAAAAACCTTTATTATGGAAATTTTAATGAGCAATGCAGTGCTGTAGACCGTTTTTTAAATATCTATCGTAGTTTTCGAGATATTGGCAAAAGGCTGAACATATGCAAAATCTGATAAAACTTTCAGGCTATAGTCTTGCCATTTTTCTAAAAACTGAACAATTTTAGGAATGTTTGTATAAAAACATAATTATATAGATTTTTATGAGCAATACAGTAATGTAGACCAATATTTAATATTTACGTAGAATTTGAGACATTCGCAAAAGACTAAACATATGCAAAATCTGATCAAACTTTTAGGCTATAGTCTTGCCTTTTTTCTTAAAACGAAATAAATTAAGGAATGTTTGTACAAAAATCATCATTATAGAGACCTATATGAGCAATACAGTGTTGCAGTCGGATTTTAATATCAATAGTAGTTTTCGAAATATTGGCAAAAGTCTTAACATATGCAAAATTTGATCAAACTTTCAAGCTATAGACTTGTCTTTTTTCTTAAAACGGAACTATTATGCGAATGTCTGTTAAAAACCATTATTATAGAAAATTTTATAAACAATATAGTACTGTAGACCAGTTTTTAATATCTATAGTAGATTTTAAGATATTGGCTAAAGACTGAACATATGCAAAATCTGATAAAACTGTCAGGCTATAGTCTTGCCTGTTTTCTTAAAACGGAACAATTTTAAGAATGTCTGTAAAAAAAAAGATTGTTATAGAAAATTTTATAAACAATATAGTGCTGTAGACCAATTTTTAATATCAATAGCAGATTTTGAGATATTGACAAAAGACTGAACATATACAAATTCTGATCAAACTTTCAGGCTATAAACTTGCCTTTTACCTAAAAGGCAACAATTTAAGGACTGTATGTCTGTATTAAAAAACATTATTATGGAGAATTTAATAAACTATGCAGTGTAGTAGACCGTTTTTAATATTTATTGTCGAGTTTGCGATATTAGCAAAAGACTAAACAAATGCAAAGTCCAATCAAATTTACAGGCTTTATTCCTGTCTTTTTTCTTAAAACGGAACAATTCTAAGAATGTCTGTATAAAATACATAAGTATAGAGAATTTTATGAAGAATGCAGTGCGGTTGACCGTTTTTAATATCTATCGTAAATTTTAAAATATTGGCAAAAAACTGAATATATGCAAAATCTAACCAAACTTTTTGGTTTTAGGCTTGCTTTTTTCTTGTAACGGAACAATTGTACAAATCTCTGTATAAAGAACATTATTATAGAGAATTTTATGAGCAATACATTGCTGTAGACCAACTTTTATTATCTATCGTAGATTTCGAGATATTAGCAAAAAAACTGAACATATGCAAAATCTGATCATACTTTCAGGCTATAAACTTGCTATTTTTCTTAAAACTGAACAACTTAAGGAATGTCTCTATAAAATACATTTTAATAGAGAATTTAATGAGCAATACAGTGCAATACATTGGTGTAGACCAATATTAAATGTCTATTGTAGATTTCGAGATATTAGCAAAAGACTAAACATATGCAAAATCTGATCAAACTTTCAGGCTATATGCTTGCCTTTTTTCTCAAAACGGAACAACTTTAGGAATGTCTGTATAAAAAACATTATTATTGAGAATATTATGAGCAATACAGTGCTTTAGACTTAATTTTTAAATCCAACGTAGATTTTGAGATATTAGCAAAAGACTGAATATATGGAAAATTATATCAAAAATGCAGGCTATATACTTGCCTTTTTTCTTAAAACGGAACAATAAAAGAAATGTATGTATAAAATATCTAATTATGGAGTATTTAATGAGCAATACCGTGCTGTAGACCGTTTTTTAATATCTATCGTAGATTTTAAGATATTGGCAAAAGACTGAACACATGCAAAATCTGATAAAACTTTTAGGCTGTAGTCTTATCTTTTTTTTAAAACGGAATATTTTAAGGTATGTCTGTTAAAATATTATTAAAGAGATTTTTATGAGCAATACATTGCTGTAGACCAATTTTTATTATCTATCGTAGATTTGGAGATATTAGCAAAATACTGACCATATGCAAAATTTGATCAAACATTCAGGCTATAGTCTTGTCTTTTTTCTTAAAACGGAACAGTTTGAGGAATGTCTGTATAAAAATTTTATTAGGGAGAATTTTATGAACGATACAGTGCTGTAGACCGTTTTAAAGTATCTAGCGTAGATTTCGAGATATTGGCAAAAGACTGAACATATGAAAATCTAATCAAACATTTAGGTTATAGTCTTGTTTTTTTCTTAAAACGGAACAATTTTAGGAATTTCTGTACAAAAAGCATTATTATGGAGAATTTATTGAGCAATGCAATGCTGTAGACCGTTTTATAATATCTATCGTAGATTTAGAGAAATTGGCAAAAGACTGAATATTTGCAAATTCTAATAAAACTTTGAGGCTATAGTCTTGCCTTTTTTCTTTAAACGGAACAAATTGAGAAATGTCTGTATAAAAGACATTATTAAAGAGAACTTACTGAGCAATACGGTACTGTAGACCAATTTTAATTATATATCGTAGATTTCGAGATATTGGCAAAAGACTGAACATATGCAAAATCTGATCAAACTTTC